>VSMD01091940.1:0-49036 GCA_008750895.1 Mirza zaza | reverse complement strand
GCCTTTTTCTTCATCTTCTGATCCTTTTTCCTTCTGTGCCATCTGATCTCGATTGACATACACCTTCTGAGCCACTCCATTAACTGGGTGATGTTCGTTCCCGAGAATCCCTCCAACTTCTGCAGCTTTTCCCGAATGTCTGGGGCCACCTGTCCGACAAACCTGCACTCACTGTTCTCTGATTCTCGGCTGCTTCCGGGTCAGAAGGGGTGTACACTCGATATGCTTCGCACAGGCGCCCGTGAAAGTCGCCGGGAGACTCATCTGTCGCTGAGGTACAAGGGCGACCTTATTCGTGTTGGTTGGTTTCTGGGCCCCTTCTCTACCCCCGCAGGAGGGCCTCTCGGTGCCCATC
Organism: Mirza zaza; assembly: GCA_008750895.1. Taxonomy (NCBI): domain Eukaryota; kingdom Metazoa; phylum Chordata; class Mammalia; order Primates; family Cheirogaleidae; genus Mirza; species Mirza zaza. The sequence goes on along the minus strand of VSMD01091940.1, from coordinate 48,681 downwards.
TAGGGCTGCTCGCCCCTCTGGCGTGTTGAAGTCCCAATCAGGATTGGCTTCGGGAGCCGCTCGCGAGGCCCATAGCTCTATATCCAAGACGTCCCCAGTGCCAGATCCCGCAGCCACCTCCTGGTTCCGGCCAGGGTCGTGGGGGTTCCTCGTGCTGGAGAGTGTCGACGGGAGTTGTCGGCATCTTCCCAGGTCGCCGGTGGGTCTGAGAGATGGACTCTGGGAGGCCGATGAGGGCCTGTGGCTTCCCTGAGTGTGACGGAGTGTGGTGCTCCAATCCAGGAGTCCGTGGTGGAGAAGGGTTGGTAGTACAGACGTGCTGGCCCGGCTGGGGGTGCCTCTTCCCGGACCTGAGTGGGTCCTTGACCTTCACGCAGGTGTTATATTCGAGATTCACAAGGCCGCAGGACAGAGAGACAGAGTCACCGAGGCTGTAATTATCAACAGGAGTTTTATTGTCTAGGTCGACCTAGGGCGAGCCCCCAGAGTGCCAGCGCAGTGACCTCTTCTCCGGGCACGGACCCTGCTTTGTGTGTTAGAGACTTTTTTATAACTCAGTTGTTTACACACTGGTCATGCATCCCCCCACAGTGATTCTTACTTCATCCTGCCCCTGATAGGCTCCAACCTGTTCCGGGTCCTAGCTGAGAGACTCGGGTTTCCGCGCTCTTTGTCTTTCTCCTCTGCATCCCATAATGTGCTCATAATGCCTTGCGGTTAGCAAGCAAGCAGTAAACAGCAGCTGGAAGGGGTCCGTTGTCCTAATAGCCCAGTATCTTACACAGGGGCGTCTGAAAGGTAGGGTGGGCGGACCGCAGCCGGAGCGAGGGGTCTCTTCTGCCTGGGGCGAACTCCCCGGGGCTCCTCCTGGCTGGGCTCACGCACAGGGCTCACGCTTCCGAGAAGGCGCCGAAGGCGGGGCGCATCAGGGCGATGGCGGGCGGGAGGCGCGGCAATGGCAGTGTAGGCGGTGGATCTTCCCTCGAGTCGCCCTGGCAGACGGGCTTTGTCTTGGGGCGCGTGCCTTTCGAGCTCCTGGCACCCTGCTCTGTCCCTTATCAACGCAGAACCGCGCCCAAGGGCTAGTGTTTGGGCGTCTCTAGCCCAGAGTCTGTGTAAGGGACTTGGTCTGGATGTCCGGGGTTCGAGACACTCGCCACACGGCCTGGCCTTTTGGCAGGTCGCGAGTGCCTTCTGCAGGCCATCCCACTCCGCAGGTGGGCCACTCTATCCCACACGGGGTGTAGCCTGCCCGCGGTCTTGCTCACTCCACAATCCCCTTGAAATCCCTCTCGAAGGTTCCTGTCATGCACTTTAGAACTGCAGGTTTCGGCTGGGACCCCGGGGCTTAACTGGGCGTCCCCACGCTCACTCTCGCCCTCCCTCCCCTCCTTCCCTCCCGCCTGGGTTCCGCCTGCGCCTCGGCCCCCTCTCCTCCCGTCAGGAACAGAGTCGCAGGGCAGACAAGGGGTAGGGGCTCCTCTCAGGTGTCCCCTGGCAGCGTCCCTTGCGGGAGCTAGGGCGTCCTGGCCAAGGCGTGCCCATCCGGGGTCGGTCGCTCCGACACGGGGAGTGAATCGCAGTCATGCTGCAGGCCGCCACAGAACCGCGGGTTAGGACCCGCTCACGCCCGTCGCGGAAGCCGTGGGCCACAGAGTCCGAGGCCGCAAGCAGTCACGGGGTGCTCCCACCCGCGCGTGCGCACGGCCGTTACACGCGCCCGCCCACCAGGTACCCTGACTCTTGGAGGTGACCAAGCTCCTCTCCTGCCGCACTGCGGGCCTGCCTGGGTGGGTCGCCGGGCCTCACCTTGCCCAGCGTCCTGGCTGTTGCTCAGCTGGTCCGCGTCTCCTCTGTGTGGGGGAGACCAGCCGGGGGTCGGCAGGAGGTCCCGAGGAGCGGAGGTCCCCCAAATGGGCGAATCGGCGCCGGCTGGGCTCTGTCAGGGAGGTCCCGCCGTCCACCATGCCCCTCCCGCACTGGTGGCTCAACTGGCCAGCGCGTTGGTTTCGGGACAGGTTCACACCTGCCTGAACACCAAAATGTTCAGGCAGGTGTGAACAGCTCTTGGCCTTCGCCGGCGGGCTCACAGAGGCATATCTGCCACCAGACTATGAGCGCCCCTGTTTCGTTTTTCTTTTAGTTTTATACCTTTTGGGGGGTTACAGTTAGCCAATGGCAAGTTTTCACAAAAGTCACCTCATTTACACAGTAGTCAGCCAATCAGAAGTATGTCCCAAAAGTTACTTCATTTACATGGTAGTCAGCTAATCAGAAGTATGTCCCCAAATCACCTCATCAGCTGTATTAGTAGCTGCTTAATTTAGGAGCCGGATAAGCGAAACAGGTGGGTTTTGGTGGAACGCCCTGACAAAAGACTATCATAAAATTGAAGAAGATTCTTCAATGTGCTGGGAGGCAGACTACGCAGTCTGCCTAAGGGCCTCCAGAGATGCACCCTCAGTCAGGCCTGGGACTCCCTCTCATGGGGAGCCATGGAGACGTTGGTCTGGCTGGGAAGGATGTGTTTAGGGAAATGCTAAGAGAGCAGTCTTAGCTGCCACCTCGCACTGTGTGACCTTGTGCATGTTATTTAACTTCTCTGGAACATAGTTTTCTCACTTGTCAAATAAAGATGGTGATATTTCTCACCATATAGAATTATTGCAGGGATAAATAACTTAGCACATATAATATATAATGCAATAATAAGTATGATGTATAAACTTACTGATTATAGAATAATATGCTAGTTTGTATGTGATTATATATTACTGCTCTGCAGAGTATGGTCTATACAGAACTGTTTACACAGAACTGTTGCTTACACGTAACAAATGCCATGATCCATGCAGTGATTATTATAACTTCAGTTTCCTCATCCATAGAATGGGGTGTTGATAATAACACTACATGCTACATACCAGACAGGATGGCTGTAAGGGTTTGTGATAATAATTATAGATTTGAACTTTGTCACTGGTTCCTGACTGCAGGCTTCTAAGACCTTTGGAATTCCCTGAGCGATGGGGCGAGAGGAGGAACATCCTTTGTTATTCCTAACTAGCCCTTTTCATGTGTACAAGAGTTTATGCTAATGAGGTGACTCCTGAAGGCAAGTGGCTGGGTGCCAGCCTCATAATTAAGGGTTGCAACTTAATTAATTAAGGGTTGCAACTTAAGGGAACCAGCCTCATAATTAAGGGTTGCAACTTTCGTCCCCACCCCCTGACCTCCAGGGAGGGGAGAGAGGCTGGAGATTGAGTTTAATCACCAATAGCCAGTGATTTCATCCATGCCTATGCACCCATAGAAACCCCTACACTAAGGGCTCAGAGAGCTTCTGAGTTAGTGAACACACCAAGGTGCTGGGGGCTGCCTGGAGAAGGCGATCTCGGCCCCCCCCCCCCCCATACCTAGCTCTGTGCAGTCCTTTCATCTGGCTCTGCCTGAGTTGTGCCTTTATAATAATCTGGTCATAGTAAGCAAGGTGCATTCCTGAGTTTTGTGAGCCATTCTCTCGAATCATCCAACTTGGAATGGAGGATTATGGGAACCCCTGAATTTATAGCTGGCCAACCAGAAGTGCTGGTGACAACCTGGAAATTTAAAGTGGCATCTGACATGGGGACAGTCTTGTGGGACTGAGCCCTGTAAGATTTGACGCTAGCTCCAGATAGAGAGTATCAGAATTGAATTGTAGGATGCATAGTTGGTGTTTGGAGAATCAGAGAATTGGTTGTTGGGTGGAGGAAAAAACCTACAGACTTGGTGTCAGAGATGTTATGAGTAAAAACAGTTCAGAGAGCTCAATAAGGTGATATTAACAAAGTGCTGTGGACAGGCCTTGCACCAGTTTTCCATGAGGATTACAATAAAATAACTGAGAAAAAGGAATTAAAATTTTTAAAACTACTGTATAGAAATCCAACAGGCATTGATTGTGCACTTAACTGTTTGCAAAGCATGGTGCTGACCCCCAGAAAGGGTGACAGCAGTATATAAGGTGCTTTGTGATTGTGCTCCTAAGAGGAGACTAGGACACGAACGCATACGGAGGGAAAACCATGTGAGGACACAGCGAGAAGGAGGCCATCCACAAGCCAAGTCGGGAGAGGCCTCAGAAAAAACCAGCCTTCCAGTAATGTGACCATTTTAGCAGGGACATACAGATGGTGGGGAGTTCCTGGCACCACGACAGATTTGTGGGGGAAGGGGGGTTACCGGGAGGGCAGGGGAGGCTGCCTGTCATCCTGAGGCTCTTGGGCAGGAGCTTAGCCCTACTAAAACATGCTGGGCTGGAGAAGGGAGTCTGGGCGGCTTGGCCGTTTTATGGCAGTGGTAGGGAGCTGACTGAGAGAACAACTTCGCATAAAGCAGATAGATCGCTGGCAATGTGAATGCAGAACCCCAGCGATCTGCCTACTTTCAACGTTTGTAAGTGTAACATAGAGACACCTGAACGTTTGAGAGTAAGGTGCCTCCTCCCCAAGAGCACGCTAGCATCACCTGCTGCCCGCCAGGCCCCACGCTCTGCCCCCCTCCGCCCCCACGTGTGTTCCCTCCTGGGGAGGAGGAAAGGCACGCAGTGAAATGAAATGCAGTGAAAGCATCTTTCCTTAGATTGTCTGTTGAGCTGGGTTTGCGAGTGAGGCGCTGGGCGCTGGGTATGCGGAGATGAATAACCAGAACCCCTGGCGGAGGACATCTGTGAGGGCGAAAAGCCTAGTAGGTGCTGGCGGCACATGTGGAGACAGAGTTCTCACGCAGATGTTAGGGCATATAAATGTAAAAAGCATTTATTTTATCTTCTTAGAGGAGAAAGAGAAAGCGAGAGGGAAGGCGGGGGTAGAGAGCAGGGAGGCGGCCTGGCATCCCAAAGAAGGAGAAGGGGTGCCGGCGAGGAGGCCAAGGGGCTCGCTGCTTTTACGAGGACAAAGAGAAAGGGAAAAAAATAGCGACTGTTGTGAGGCGAAACAGACGTGGCTGTGGGCTACGGACTGGTTAGCAGGAGGCAGCTGCCCCAAGTTAGGTTGTCCATCTTCCTTGTTTCCCTGCTTGGGGGACTTGGTTCTCTGAGATGCGGTCAGGCTGGTCGCGGAGGACCTGATTTTGCCTCTGAGATAGGGTTAGGGCGGGGAAACTGAGGTCTGGAGGTTGCCCCTGCTGTCTGTCCTGGAGCTTCTCAGGAACACCTTGAGGCTACAAAAAAACTTCTAAAGGCGCTTTCTGGCGAAAGACATTCGTTTCCTTTTTGTCCGTTGGGGTCCTTTCAGACGTGGTGGAAGGGAAGCTGGTGCCTGCCTCGGGGACAGCAGCGAGAGTTCCTGGGGTCGACTTTAGCTGCTATCAAGGAATCGCCGGATAGGTGTTCCCTTGTTGTCTAGGCAAGGCCGCCCCTTTCAACGCTGACTTCTAGTCGGGGAGCTGGGCGCGAACGCCATGTGGGACGTGGCCCAGCGTGACCCAACGCCATGTGGGACGTGACCCAGCGTGACCCAACGCCATGTGGGACGTGGCCCAGCGTGACCCAACGCCATGTGGGACGTGGCCCAGCGTGACCCAACGCCATGTGGGATGGGACCCAACAGGGCGCACGACAGTGGCCACGGGAGAGCGGCCGTTCTTGCCCCACCAAATGCGAACTCTGGTTTCTGAAATATTTTGGTATCTGGAGGAATTAATCTGTGTTCTTTACTCTTCCTTTTCAGAGCTTTCTGTCTTTTCTTACATAATCCTGTGTAGTAATTCCCCGTCCCCTCTTAGCAAAAGCTCGGCACTGGTCCTGGAGGCTGCTTGAGAACGAGGACAAGTGGTTTGAGGAGAAGGAATGAGAGTTTATTAATTTGCCGGCAAATGAGGAGGATGGAGAGAAATGCTGAAATGCTATTGTCCTGATAATAAGCAGAAATCCAGAGTGTTTAAAGGAGGCCATTCAGCTTCAGGCAGTTGTTCAACTACAATTTATGATTCAGATGGTCCCATCCTCTGTCCCATCTCTGCCTAAGAGAATCTGGGGACCTCTGCACGCTGACCTCCAGGACCTTTGCCTGACTCCACCTGACTCCCACCCCCATGACCCTGCCCCTCCCAACCTCTGGCCTGAGACAGGGATGCAGGTTTTAGTTCTCCAAAAGGAGTGGGGTGAGTTTTAAAGAGACAGAAAATACCTTTGCCATTTTTTCAGGCCATTCTCTCTGTAACATAAGTGCATTAACTATGTAGATTAACGGGAGGGGGGGTGTAATATCAGATTTATGGTACTGAATCTTGCCAGCAAGATTTACTTTGGCTTTTGTTCAAGTTTTCTTTGGTGCCTCTCAGCATTTCCTAAAATATTTCTTTGTATAATTCTTGCACATTTCTTGTTAAGTAATTGTCTACTTATGTGGCATTTGATATTTTTATTCAATTTCATAAATATATTTTTCTTCCCTTTTACCTTTATTTTAAAATTTTATTTTTTGACAAATTATAATTGTATAGTCATATAATTATGGGGAATACATTGATGTTATGATATAGGTATGATATCGGCATGGCATAGAATGATTGAATCAAGCTAATTAACTATATCCATCACCTTAAATACTTATCATTTAGCCCTCCTCACTGCAACTTTGTGCTCTTTGACCAACATCATTTCTTTAACTTGTTTTTATACATGAAATGTATTGTACATACATGTACATAAATGTATTGATTTTTATATATCAGTTTCGTGTTCAGCCACAATTTAAAAAAAATTTTTTTTAGAGATGAGGTCTTGCTATGTTTCCCATAATGGTCTTGTTTTTGAGACAGAGTCTCACTTTGTTGCCCAGGCTAGAGTGAGTGCCATGGTGTCAGCCTAGCTCACAGCAACCTCAAACTCCAGGACTTAAGCAATCCTTCTGCCTCAGCCTCCTGAGTAGCTGGGACTACAGGCATGTGCCATCATGCCCGGCTAATTTTTTCTATATATATTAGTTGGCCAATTAATTTCTTTCTATTTATAGTAGAGACGGGGTCTCGCTCTTGCTCAGGCTGGTTTCGAACTCATGACCTTAAGCAATCCGCCTGCCTCTGCCTCCCAGAGTGCTAGGATTACAGGGGTGAGCCACTGCACCCGGCCCCCCTACTGGTCTTGAACTATGGGCCTTAAGCCATCCTCCTGCCTTGGCCTCCCAAAATACTGACTGGGATTACAGGCATGAGCCATCACACATGGTCCACTGGTTTTTTTTTTTTTTTTTGAGACAGTCTCACTCTGTTGCCTGGGCTAGAGTACTGTGGCATCAGCCTAGCTACAGGCATGCTACAGCAACCTAGCTGTAGCATCAGCTACAGCCTAGCATCAACCATCAGCCTAGCTACAGCAACCTCAAACTCCTGGGCTCAAGTGATCCTTCTGCCTCAGCTTCCTGAGTAGCTGGGACTACAGGAATGAGCCACCATATCCACCTAATTTATTTTTATTTTTAGTTCAGAGAGGGACTTGCTTTTGTTCAGGCTGGTCTCAAGCTCCTGACCTCAAAACAATCCTCCTGCCTCAGCCTCCCAGAGTGCTAGGATGACAGGCATGAGCCACTGTTCCTGGCCCTGGTCCACAACTTTTAATTCTCCTAATATTTAACAAATTGTTAGGTCATTCTATTGTAAAGAGATTAGATTTTTAAGTAAATAAGTACATTGTCTGGACAGAATGACAATTTGATGTCCCTGTTTCAATTTTTATGCTTATTTCTCTCTCTTATCTAATTGTGTGGGATTAGATAATTTCTAATTGTGTGGGATTAAACCTCTGGAGTAGTGTCATATATAATAACTGTGAGTAGATTTGTCTTATTCCCATCTTTAACTGGGACACCTCTGGTGTTTTTTTCATTCAGCATGATGTTGACTTTTGAGTGGTCTATTACTTTCCTAGGGCTGCTGTAGCAAAGAACCACAAACTGAGGGCTTAAAAACATAAATTTATTGTCTTACTCTTCTAGAGGCTAGAAGTCCAAGGTCAAGGTGTCAGCAGGGTAAGCTCTCTAAAACATGTAGGAGAGAACCCTTCCCAGCCTCTTCTAGGTTCTGGAGTTGCTGGCATTCCTTGGCGTTCCGTGGCCTGTAGATAATCATTTCAGCCTTAGCCTCCTTCATCCCATAGCCGCCTTTGTGCGTCCTATAGACCTAATCCCCAGTGCGATGGTATTTGGAGGTGGGTCTTTGGGAAGTGCCTAGGTTATGAGTGTGGATCCCCCATGAATGGGATTAATTCCTTAGAAAAGAGACCCTAAGATCTCCCTGACCCTTTCTGCCATGAGATGATACAGGAAAAAGAGCTCTCTATGAACCAGGAGGTGGGTCCTCACCAGACACTGAAGCTGCTATGGCCTTGATCTTGAACTTCCCAGCCCACAGAGTTGTGAGAAAATTAATGTCTGTTGTTGATAAGCCACCCAGTCTGTGGTATTCCATTTTAGCAGCCCAAACTGACTAAGACAGTGTGTCTGTGTTTCACATTGTCATTCCTCTTTTCATAAGGATACCAATCATAGTGGATCAAGAGTCCAACTTATTCAGTGGGGCTTCATTTAACTAATTACATTTGCGACTATCCTATTTCCAAATAAGGAACTGAGGGGTAGGCCTTTACCATATCAATTTGATTCATCACAGGTGGTGATAGATATGTTAATCATCATGTTATGTCAGTGTTCATATGATTATATTATTATTTCATTAAACAAAAGTTTTTCGAGACAGGGTCTCACTCTGTCATTCAGACTGGAATGCAGTGGTGGTGTCATTATAGCTCACTGCAACCTTGATCTCCTGGCCTCAAGTAAACCTCCCACGTAGGCCTCCTGAAATGCTAGGATTACAGGCATGAGCCACAACACCCAACTGATTATATTATTATTTTTAAGAATATGTTGAATTTATTAAGTCTATTGCTAGCCTTTATGGAGGTGGTCACCTGATGGTTTTATGCTTTTTGTCCTGTTAATATAGGGAATATTTTAACCAAGTTCTTAATACTGAAACAATCTCCACAATCCAGAAGTTAGCTGAATGCTTCACCTGCCTGACCCCAGCCCTTAGTCTTTAGATGTGGTACTGGGCTCAGGGTTTTTGTGCATTTTTAGCAGTTTTGCTTCTGTATTCAGCATGTCTGGATAAACCTGGAGAAAAGGGGGCTTCCCCTGGGGTTGTGGGACAGGCAGCATAAGCAGAATGTGCAGCTGGGCAGAGCAGAGCCGAGGAGAGCTGAGCTGGAGAGAGGCAGAGGGAGATGGGCAGACGCCTGGCTTTACAGAGCCCTCCCGAGAGGTGAAACATGGTCTGAAGGTCACAGGACAGAAGCTCCCCTTCCTGCAGCAACTTTTGCCGGCTTCCTGATGAATACTTAAAAAAGTCTTCAACTCACTGGCTGGTCCAAATTGCATGACCTCAGTCACTAACCAGGAATGCTTTTCACTCTGGAATGTATCATAGCGTTGTCCGTGGGAGAAACAGTTCAGTGCCCAAAGAACTTCTCACATCCGGAGCACCAGGCGTGTGGGGCTTTGACTAGAAATCACTGTTTTTTCCCACTATCCACAACAACATTAGAGTGAATCTTTCATAATTCTAGTTCAGGTTCTCTGAAGAGAAAACTATCATTTTGTAGTGGCTCATGCAACTTCTTTTTTAGTCTAACATCCCTAACATATTCTCAGAATTTTCTATAAAGCCCGAACAGACATTTTGATTTGGGGGAGTTATCTTTTACATATTGGCTTTTTATTGATATTATTTTTAAGTGATAAATCATAATTGTATACATTTATGGAGTACATGAGTTTTTAAAAGACAGAGTGAGAGATAATGTGATGCATAGCACTGTTACAGGCTATAAAGGCAGCAGATGGATATTTAAGAAATGTGGACTCCAGACATGCTCCTGCTTATGCAATACTCACAGTTCTCAAAGTGTGGTCAGAGGATCGCCATGGAACCCCCAAATCCTTTCAGGGGATCTGCAAGGTCAAAACTGTTTTCATAATTTAATAATATTAAGATATTATCTTTTTCACTCTTACAAGAGTAGACTGGAATTTTTAACAGGGTAATGCTTTGTGATATTGCAGTAGACTAAATGCAGAAGCAGATAGAGAATTTAGCTGTTCTGTGCTGGTCAGACATTAATAAGATGTGCCAGATGTAGAACAGTACTACTCCTCTCGCTACTCTCACTAGACCTTTTTCTGGTTTGGAGAAACAGTCATTTTCATGGAAACAAATGTGTGACACATGTTCACATGCTTATTCTTGTTATTTAAAAAAATAATTAACTTTTAAAACTCAGTTTTGATTTCTGATACTGTAAATATCAGTAAATATAATCCACACACAAATAACAGTAAATATAATCCACACACAAATATCAGTAAATATAATCCACACACAAAACCCCTATGGGGTCCTTGTTTTTGAGGATAAAATGAGGCCTTGAAACCAGACCATTTGAGAACTGCTGCTCTAGACTTAAAAGTATTTTAAACCCTGAGCAAGCTGGCTGCTTTGGTCTCAAGGTATGCTTCCATAAAGGAAGGATTTTATTATTTATTTATTTATTTATTTATTTTTTAGGAAGGATTTTAGATAGGATGATTTTGAGCATCGCTTCAGTTCTAAATATTTGAAGATGCTGTAACTTGGCAGGTAGGTTCTATCTCATGAAGGTGAAGAAGGGAGCACCCCATGGGGCTCTAGGTTTCAGAGAGATAGGATTCCTGCTTCCCTGTTTTGCTGAGGGTTTGGCTGCATTTCTGTTCAGGTATAAGCAACTGACGACTTGCCAAAATTAAAATATTGCTGGGGAGTGAACGATGGGAGTAGTTAGGGTTGGATGCTGTATTTGTCAAGGGTCTTCAGAGAAATAGAACCTATAGAATATCTCTCTATCTCTCTATCTATCTATCTATCTATCGATATATAAGGAGGTTTTTTAAGGCTGTCAGCTTATGCAATTATGGACCGAGAAGCCCCACAATCTATCTGCAAGCTGGAGAACCAGGAAAGACAATGGCGTCTGAGTTGAAAGGCCAAAGAAGCAGGAGTGTCAGTGTCCTAGGGCTGGAGAAGAGGACTGTTCCAGCTCAAATAGGGAGCAAATTTGCTCTTCCTCTGCCTTTCTGTCCTATCTGGTCCCTCAGTGGTTGGATGGTGCCTTCCCATGCTGGTGAGGGCAGATCTTCTTTACTCAGTCTGCCGACTCAGTGCTAACCTCTTCCAGAACGCCCTCACAGAGACACTCCAGATAACGATTTACTAGCTATCTTGGCATTCCTTAAACTAGAGGGTAGAGTTTTTTAGAGTCCCTGACTTTAGGGACAGAAGAATCCAAGATAGCACACTGTCACTGTCACAACCCCGTGAAAGGGTGGGGAGTAGCCCTGTCCCCATGTCCCTGGAGTCCTAGATGTTCAGAGCTGTATGGGACCACAGGGAGGCCCAACCTTCCCACAAAAGAGGGGCTTGCTCCCATAGCCACCTGGGCGGGGTTGCTGGGCCTCAACGTCTGAAGCTGACCAGCAGGAGTGTGGGAAAAGGGTCGCACACCTTCCTTTCTTGAAATCTTCAAGATCTCCAGAGAAGGGAGTTTACTCCTGCTGACCTATAGGATCTAGATTTCAGGATTGACTGCTCTCGCAACCAAATGAGAAATTTTCTTACATAAGTTCAAAATAACAACACAAGATTCACTCCCACCTCTGTCCTTGTCCACCCATTCTCCCCCACCCCCTGTGTCTCGTACTTTTGCTATAACAAGTGGCCATAGACGGGGTGGCTTATCAACAGCAGAAATCCGTTTCTCACAGTTCTGGAAGCTGGGAAGGCCAGGAGCAAGGCACCAGCAGATTTGGTGTCTGGCGAGAGCCTTCCTGGCCTGTTGATATTGGCTAGCTGTAACCTCACATGGTGGAAGGGACAGGGGAGCCCTTTATAAGAGCACCAGTCCCATTCATGAGGGCTCCATTCACATGACCCAGTTACCTCCCCTGAGCCTCACCTCCTAATGCCCTTACCTTAGGGGTTAGGATTTAAACATACGAATTTGGCAGAGACACACACATTCAGTTTATACCATCCAGGAAGTAACTCAGGCTTCATCCAGACAGACACCATCTTTCCCCAATATCTCATCCTTTGCCTCTCTGCTGGAAACCTCAATGAATCAAATTGTGTACTCGTTTTCAGCAACTAACTTTCTCCACTCTTTGGTGCTACTCTGATCCTTGCTTTTCTTGATTATTCTCTCCTTAATGTGGGGAGGAGGGTGGAGGTTTGGTTGCCACTAACACCCACTACCAGCAGAGGGCAGAAGAGAGTAGCAGGTGTCACCAGTGGGCCAAGTGGGGCAATCTCCCCCCAGTTAAGCAGTGGGGTCAGTTCTGGGGGCTGCAGGCCAGGCAGCCGGGTTATACTTAGAGTCCCAGAGGGAAGAGAAAGCGGTCAGGCCTAAGAGGTGCTGGGATGCTCCAGCTCAAAATGTGCTGGAGCAGCAGCTGGAGTCAGGCTCTTGAAAGGAGAAGTACGCAGAACGTGGTCAGGAAAAGGATTGTGACAGCAGTTCCAGGCCACTTCTATTTTTTAGTTGTTTGAGAATCTTAGTGTGTTAAAAAAAGAAGAAATGACAAAGCAGGGTTACAACACTGGGGTATGTTTGAAATGTTTACAATGAATAAACCTTTTTTTTATTGAAAACTCAAGCTCCAGTGCAATGATATATTATTTTCTGTGTAAGCAAAAAAGACAGTGATGGAACTATCTGATGAAAAACTTCAAAAAAATATGTATTTTTATTCTGGCAAAATTTTTTCACTCTGGGACTTATTTTTTTTGGAGACAGAGTCTCTCACTCTGTTGCCCGGGCTAGAGTGCCGTGGTGTCAACCTAGCTCACAGCATCCTCAAACTCCTGGGCTCAAACTATCCTCCTGCCTCAGCCTCCCGAGTAGCCGGAACTACAGACACGCACCACCATGCCGGCTAATTTTTCTATTTTTAGTAGAGATGGGGTCTCACTCTTGCTCAGGCTAGTCTCGAACTCCTGAGCTTGAGTGATTCTCCTGCCTTGGCTTCCTGGAGTGCTGGGATTACAGACATGGGGGACTTTTGTTATACCATTAGGAGCTTGAGTGACAGCCCAATGGCTGTTATAGAAAAAATTATTCTGACACTTGTTAAAATAATAAGAGGACACTAAATTCAGGACTATTACAATAGGGGAGAGAGAATGTGTTCAACTCCGAATATGATAAGGGCACGTGGGGATTTATAGCCAAAGAGTGGGGAGGGAGATCAGTGGATAGAAGATTACCAAGAGGAGACATCAAGGGTGACAAAGATTCTTTGCTTGACCAAACTTTAGTCCTGAATCTTCTTCTAGGCCCATCTGTGCATGTCCCTGTTAAATCCAGTTTTAAGAAGAGTCCCCCCAGCCCTTTATATCTGACCACCTTCAATATTAGATCGGATTCCCCACCCTCACTGTCCCCCAGGTGGTGTCTGCTCACCCTGGCCTGTCTCCAGCAAGAATCCTATTAGGTTAGTTTAGCCAGAATCCCTCTTACCTCTGATATTTCCTCTTAGTAATTTTCCATCCACTGCCCCCCACTTTGGTCCTTGGCTATAAATACCCACTTTTCCTTGTTGTATTTGGAGTTAGTTCAATCTCCTTCACTGCAAAATCCCATTGTGGTGGTCCCTGTACCTACCATGAGGATCCTGCATAAAGCCTGCCTTACTGTGCTTTAACAAGTATCATTGAATAATTTTTCTTGAACAAGGGTAGTGGGAGTCCAGCTTCGAGACTCTCTGTACCTCCCATCAAGACTAACCAGAAAAAACATGATAATGGGAGCCAAGAGGTTCCCTCCTGCTATACACCTGTTTCCAAGCTATGTTTGTATCCACTCTGATTCTTCTTCCAAACATAAAACGCTGCACCCCCTGCCCCGTTTTTAAACCAACACCTGGCCTGGATGTGAAGCTGATGGGTCTATTTATAAGTTATGTGAGTTTAACCTCTGCATTGTTTGCATAGATGAAAGGATCTGTTTTCTGAAAAGAAAATGCTGAACAGGAGCTAAGAAGCTTAGAGAAATATATTTTAAGGCAGGGGTCCCTCCCTAATGCCCCTGCCGTGGGAAGCAGGCCAGTTGGCCGAAGGTCAGTTCATCTAATGCTGGTCTGCCCAATGCTCAATCTAATTTGCCCCAAAATTGTACAACTCAAACTTGACTTTCACATATTTTAGGATAGTGTCAACCCCTTTTACAATTTTATATATTAGATGGCATTTTTTACTTATGTGCCATTTACCACTTCAAAACATTTAAAGCACATTGAATATCTAACTTGCTTTATTCCTAAGTTACTAATAAGAATTGCATTTTTTAATGCTTAATGTTTGGCCAATGTGTTTTTCCATATGGGGGTTTTGGTTTTTTTGCTCTTTTTATCTTTTTTTTTTTTTTTTTTTNACAGAGTTTCACTTTATTGCCCAGGCTAGAGTGAGTGCCGTGGCGTCAGCCTAGCTCACAGCAACCTCAAACTCCTGGGCTCAAGCAATCCTGCTGCCTCAGCCTCCCAAGTAGCTGGGACTACAGGCATGTGCCACCATGCCCGGCTAATTTTTTTCTATATATATTAGTTGGCCAATTAATTTCTTTCTATTTATAGTAGAGATGGGGTCTCGCTCTTGCTCAGGCTGGTCTCGAACTCCTGAGCTCAAAGGATCCGCCCACCTCGGCCTCCCAGAGAGCTAGGATTACAGGCGTGAGCCACCGCGCCCGGCCATTTTTTGCTCTTTTTAAATACTGTCTCAATCATGTTGGGCTGCAATAACAAAGCACCGTAGACTAGGTAGTATATCAACAGCAGAAATTATTTCTCAGTTCTGGAGGCTGGAAATTCATCAGGGTCAGGGCACCAGCGTGGCTGGCGAAGACTGTCTTCCAGGTTGCAGACGGTCACCTTTTTGTCACTTCCTCACATGGTGGAAAGAGGGTAAGAACTCTCTGTTCTCTTCCTGTAAGGGCACTAATTGCATTCGCGAGGGCTCTGCTCTCGTGACCTAATCACTCCCCAAAGGCATCACCTCCTAACATCCCCACATTGGGGATTAGTTTTTAACATACACATTTTAGAGGGGCACAAACTTTCAGTCCACATGAATGGATATTTACCGATATTCCCATTTTGCCTTCTTGCATGTTCTGTGTGGATGTATGGGGCTGGTCTGATTGGGCTGGGGTTCTTTCTCATCTGATGACACTTGGCTGCAGCTGGGCCCATCATGGTGAAAAGGCCTGATGGGGCTGTCTTAGTCCACTCCAGCTGCTCTAACAAAATGCTATGAATAGGGTGGCTGATAAACAACAAAAATTTATTTCTTACAGTCCTGGAGGCTGGGCCAAGGCACTGGCAGATCCTGTACCTTGTGAGCGCCTGTTTCCTGGTTCGTGGATGGCGCCTTCTCTCTGTGTCCTCACATGGTGGGGGGTGCAAGGCAGCTCTTTGGGGCCTTTTGTATAGGCACTAGTCCCCTTCATGAGGGCTCCACACTTACGACCTATTCACCTCCCAAAGGCCCTGCCTCCTAACACCACCACCTTGGTGATTAGATTTCAACATGTGAGCTTAGAGGGGTGCAAACATTAGACCATAGCAGGAGTTTATGTTCCTGGCTATTTGACCCACACATACCACGGGGTCATAAAATATATATCACCATATGTGTAATTAATTCCCTAATCTTAAATGATTATCACATATATGATGTATTATTTGACATAATAAAGTGAAAACAAGACACAGTGACTTTAAAAATGTGAAAATATAGAAATCTAGAAAAGTGTCATCCATAGTTTTGCTGCACAACTAAAATTGTCCCCACTTTGGGGTATTTGCTTCCAACTTTTTAGAAGTTTATATGTCATAATATATAGCACGTGAGGTCATTAAATGTGAAATGCCCAATTTTGAATCAAAAGTGTAGTTTATTACATCTCAAACAAGAAGCAGTACAATTAATCAAAGCATGCACCTAAACTACCGGAACAGTTTTGCCATATTAACGGTATCTTGTTTATGCCAGCAGCGAAGAAGCCTGCAGAGTGAGTGACGATGAAGTCATGAAAGGCATTTTCTACAGCTTGTTGAGAATTGAATATTTTTCCCTGCAAGAAGTGGGCCAAAGCCTGGAAAAGTGGTAGTCAGTTGGTGCAAGTTCTGGTGAATATGCTGGATGACAGTGAGTTTCCAAGTCCAGCCTCTGTAGTTTGAGCAGTGTTGTGTGTGTGACATGTGATCAAGCACTGTCTTGCAAGAGGATTGGCCTGTGTCTAGTGACCAATTTCAGCTGCTTAATCTCAACCATCCTCCTCCTTTCGTCCAGTTGGTTGCAGTAGACATCCGCTGTAATGGATTGACCAGGTTTCACGAAGCTGTGGTGGATAATACCAGTGCTGGACCACCAAACAGACACCATTACCTTTTTTTCTTTTTTGAGACACAGTCTCACTCTGTTGCCCAGGCTAGAGTGAGTGCTATGGCGTCAGCCTAGCTCACAGCAACCTCAAACTCCCGGGCTCAAGTGATCCTCCTGCCTCAGCCTCCCGAGTAGCTGGGACTACAGGCATGTGCCACCATGCCTGGCTATTTTTTTTAATATATATATTTTTAGTTGTCCAGCTAATTTCTTTCTATTTTTAGTAGAGGTGGAGTCTTGGTCTTGCTCAGGCTGGTCTCTAACTCCTGAGCTCGAATGATCAGGCCACCTCGGCCTCCCAGAGTGCTAGGATTATATGTGTGAGCCACTGTGCCTGGCCACCATTAGGTTTTTTTTGATGACTGTTTGGTTTTAGACTGCATTTTGGCACTTCATCTTTATGCAACCACTGTGCCAAATGCTTGAGATTGTCAAAAAGAATCCATTTTTTCATCACACATAACAATAGGTGTGGAAATGGTTTGCTTTATGTCATGACAGTAAAGAAAGTCAAACTTCGAGATGATTTCTCTTCTGACACTCATTTCATTCATGTGGAACCCATCTATCAGCTTCTTTACCTTGCTAAATAGTCCGATATTGTTGGAATAATAATGTCAAACCTTACAGCTAATTTAACGTTTAGGTGGAGATGGCTTCACTTGCACTACAGCTTTCAGCTCAGCATTATCCACCTTGGTCTCAGGTCACCCACGTGGCTCATTTTCAAGATTAAAATCACCAGAACGGACGTTCTCAAACCATCAGTGTACCGCATGGTCATTAGCCACATCCTTCCCAAACACCTCATTGATATTTCGAGCTGTCTGCACTTCATTGGTTTCACGACAGAACTCGTACTCGAAAACAACATGAATTTTTGACTTATCTATGGTTTCACAAAAAGTGCTCTAAAAAAATTTGTAAGATTATCACAAACCTAAACCATGTGTTTGAAAAAAATGAGGATGTACCTTCATGATAAAAATAAAAAAAGAAGTATCAAAGTGAAATATCAGAGGTATCAACTGTCAAACTTAGTACTTAAGGAAATCAGACATTTCTTACTTAATAACCTAAATGTGCATGTCCCTCATGCTGTGTGAATTAACTTTATATCATGAAGAGGTGTTTTGTGTATCTGGGCATTTGGACGGGTTAGAATCGTGTTCCTATGGGGCCTCGTGCAAATTTGGACAGTGCCCATCCTGTGGCCCATCAGATAGCTGTAAAAACTTCTAAAGTATTTTTGTCTCAGGTACCTGATAAGAAAGGTTGGAATCTTGCTCAGAATTGACTCACAAGGGTACCTGGACTGAAACCACATCATA
Organism: Mirza zaza; assembly: GCA_008750895.1. Classification (NCBI taxonomy): domain Eukaryota; kingdom Metazoa; phylum Chordata; class Mammalia; order Primates; family Cheirogaleidae; genus Mirza; species Mirza zaza. The sequence continues at coordinate 30,838 of VSMD01091940.1, read as the reverse complement.
GGGAGGGCACCAAAGCCGGCTGCATTCCGTAAGTGGAAACAGCCTCCCTGCTGGTCTTGAATGGGAGGGAGCTCGGTGACCTCCTCCTAAAACCCCACCCACCTCTGGAGCACAGCCACGCTTGGTGGGCAGGGCAATACCATGCAGCGGAGGGGAATGAAGTGTCTCCAGCAGGGGCCCAAGCCACCTGGGTGGGTGGCCCCATACAAGAAGGGAAAGAAATTTCTCTCAGGTTGGGAAGAGAAGAGGTGCTTTTTGTTTGTTTGTTTTTTCCTCATAGGAATGGGTCCACTGGGCTCCACACACTGCTGTTCTGGAAGTGGAACTCGGTAAGAGATTCCTTAAAAAATTAACCCAATGACTTCTGCTAATATTTCTTTGGCCATGATTATGACAGATGGCCATTCCTATCTGCAAAGGAGGCTTGGATATGAGCAGCTTAACCGACACATAAGTGTTAGAGCAGGAAACCGCAGGACCACAGAACACAGAGACAGGGTCACTGAGGCTGAAATCACCAAAAGGAGTTTTATTGACTAGCTCGAGCTAGGGTCCAAGTCCCAGAGCACCGACACGGTGGCCTCTATTGGGACAAAGACCCGGTGCACTGTGGGACAGAGCCCTTTATACCCTAGGTGCAGAACCTGTCCACGCGCTTGCCCTTTACATTGATTGGTTGGCCCCTTGTGCCCATGGGCTTGCCCTTTACATTGATTGGTTGGCCCCTTGTGCCCATGGGCTTGCCCTTTACATTGATTGGTTGGCCCCTTGTGCCCACGCGCTTGCCCTTTACATTGATTGGTTGGCCCCTTGTGCCCATGCGCTTGCCCTTTACATTGATTGGTTGGCCCCTTGTGCCCACGGGCTTGCCCTTTACATTGATTGGTTGGCCCCTTGTGCCCACGCACTTGCCCTTTACATTGATTGGTTGGCCCCTTGTGCCCACGGGCTTGCCCTTTTGTTTCATCCCAAAATTTACTGCGATCAGCCCGCTCAACCCAGCTCCCTAAAAACAAGCAATATACATAAGCTAAAAGAAAGCACCTTAGCCTGAGGCTTCACATTCCCCCCGCCTTTTGGTCCTTACAGCATTCTTGCTCGTCCTGGGGTCTCTGACCTCTTGCATCTCTACACAGTCACACCCAAGGCTTTGATATTGCTGCTGCAATACCATTAATTGAACAGTACTTATCCGCTCTTTAATGAAAGCTATTAACCTATTTAATACACATGGTCCCAAAGTGAGAATTAGGAGGAGCACAATGAGTGGACCTAAGAGTGTGGACAACAATGTAGTTAACCAAGGGGAGCTATTAAACCATGATTCAAACCAGCCTTGTTGCTCGCGCTCTCGTTTCCGTCGTGCAAGTGCCTCCCTGACCTTAGCCATGGACTCTCTAACTACCCCAGCGTGGTCCTCATAGAAGCAGCTCTCCTCTCCTAGGGCCGCCCGTAGCCCCCCTGCTGGAGGAATACTAAGTCCAGCCCCCTCCGGTTCTGCAGCAACACCTGAGACAGTGAAGTTAGAGATTTTTCTAAATGGGAGATGGGCTCCTCTATTCTGGCTATGTCTTCATCTATCGTGGCCCTTAAGCTATTGAACCCTTTATGTTGCACTGCCAAGGATGAGATGCCTGTCCCTGCTCCTATTGCCCCCAGGCCAAAAAGAGTGGCCAAGTTTATTGCTGTAAAAGGCTCTCTTTATCTGTGAACCTCACACGTATCAGGTTACAGTTAGGGGCATACCTGTTTCGTTAGCATGGCCGGATTTAAGACATTTTGATAAAAAGAGGTTGTGCCTGCCATCTCCACTCTCTATCATTGGTGGTCACACACCTCCAGTCTGCACAGTAGAGACTCGATCCCCCCACGCACGTCTCATCTCCCCTATTCTAAACCCCAGACATGCATAAAACCCATTCCGGCTCAGGGACACTCGCCTCTGGTACTGCCCCCACTTTCCCCCTTCCTTCTCTTCTAGAGGGCTAATTCTTTCTAGATTGAAATATAGGTCTGGCCACCAGGTGTTCAGTGGGGCCATTTCTGAAGTCTTATTATAAACTTCATGGGTTTCTTAGTAATTTCCCACATGAGGTTATAGGGCACGTGGGGATTTGAGTCAATGGCTACAGCTGTAGAGACCCTTTCTAGGAACAATACACCCACAAACAGCCTATGTAGCAACCAAAAAGGTTACCAGGGCACATCTTTGGAGTTTAGTCCAGTCCTTAGGAGCCACAACCCCAAGTCCAAGTCCCAGAAGGATGACCAGCAGTCTGACGAAGATTTGAGCCAGCAGTCCCATCTAACCCTTTTTCCCCCCCCGCAGAGCTCTGGCCTGCGGCTGTCACGAGGGTCAGTCTGGTCTTTAATGGGTTTTTCGGGTCCGCTGTTGCCTTCCACTGGTCCTGCTGCCGCTTTTGGTCATCCCCACTGGCAGGTCTCACATGGGAGTGGTGTATCCAAGTCACCACTCCGTCAACCTTAAGTGCAGTGGGGTAACAAGAATTATTTGAAAGGGTCTTTTCCATTTAGGCTCTAGGGTTTTACTGTTATGCCGTTTCACCCACACCCAATCCTCTGGCTGATGATGGTGATGCAGGTGTTTATTACTCTCACGTCTTGGCCCAGTTGTCTGGTAGATGGCCTGGAGGGCCGGCCACACTTGGCTGTGGACACGTTGCACAGCCTGCAGTACCTCTCTAGGGTTCTCTGGGAGAGTCTCAGAGCTCATCTTTGGGATTACAGGTGGAGGGGTATCGTACACAATCTCAAAGGGAGTTAAGCCTAAATAGTATGGGGTGTTCTGGGCTCAGAACAGGGCGAAGGGAAGGAGGGTCACCAGTCCCCGCCAGTCTCTAGGACCAATTTAGTCAAAGTCTCCTTTAGGGTTCTGTTCATTCTTTCTACCTTCCCTGAGCTCTGGGGATTATATGCACAATGTAACTTCCAATCCGCCCCCAGTGCTCAGGCTAGCCCTCGACTGACCTGACTTGTGAAGGCTGGCCCATTGTCAGACCCTATACTCTCTGGCAGCCCATACCTGGGAATTATTTCTTCTAATATTTGCTTTGCTACTGTTAGGGCAGTCTCTCCTTTAGTAGAAAAAGCTTCTACCCACCCTGAGAAAGTGTCTACCATGACCAACAAATATCTGTACCTATATACCTGTACCCATATTTTCTGGGTCTTACCTCTGTGAAGTCTATTTCTCAAAATAATCCTGGTTGCCTCCCTCGCTCCCTGGTACCTGCATGGGTCCCTCTGCTCCTCCCCGGCTGCATGACCTGGCAGACACGGCAGTTCCGGACAATGTCTTCTGCTATCTGTCCTTGTGACTTGAATCTGATTTGTGCAGTGTCCAGTAACTGTAGCATTTTTTTTTCCGAGATGCGTTGTCTGGTGCAAGTGTCCTAGTAGGTGGTTCCCCAAGGCTTCAGGAACTACTATGTAGTGCTCTATCTTGGAACTAGCCGTCTTTACTCTGTGTCTCCTGCAGTTTTTCTTTGGCCCAGTTTATGTCCGTGCTGGAATAATCCGGTTGTGGGGGGCATCTTTCCCATCCCAGGAGGCGGCAAGCTCAAATATAGAACATCTGTTAGTGCTGGTCCCCCCGCAGCCCTTTTTGCCTCAGCGTCTGCAGCCCGGTTGCCCCGGGCTTCAAGAGAGTCCCCCTTCTGGTGTCCTGGAATGTGGATTACTGCCACTGCTCTTGGCAACAAAATGGCTTCTAGCAGCTGAAGAAATACTTGATTTTTCTTCCCTCTGCCGTGATGAAACCTCTCTCTTTATAGAGAGCCCCATGTATGTGTACTGTCCCAAAGGCATAGCAACTGTTGGCGTATACCGTCAGCCTCTTTCCTTGGGGTGTGCGGAGAGCTTCTGTCAATGCCACCAGTTCTGCCTTTTGGGCTGAGGTCCCCTGTGGGAGGCGTGTTGACAAGCTTGCCTTGCTCATCTACTATGGCTGTCCCCGAGTACCTGTGTCCTCTCTGACGAAGCTGCTCCTGTTGGTGAACCAGGGCAGATCGCTGTTTAGAAGAGGGCGGTCTTTTAGCTCTTTCCGGGCCATCTGGGTCTCGGCCAGGATTTCGAGGCAGCTATGCTCGGGCATTTCCGACTTGGGATCTGGCAGAAGCATGGTGGGATTCAGGATGGCAGGAGTCCGGATCTCAAAGCGAGGGGTGTCCAACAGAAGTCCCTGGTAGTCAGTCAGCCTCGCATTTGTAATCCATCGTCCTGGCGGCTGCTTCAGGATCCCCTCTATGGCGTGAGGGGTGGTAATCTGCAAATGCTGACCCAGGGTGAGCTTATCGGCATCTTTGACCAGTAAGGCAGTAGCCACGATGATTCGCAGGCAAGCCGGCCATCCCGCCACTACCAGGTCTAGTTTTTTGGACAGGTATGCCACTGGGTGCCTCCAAGGTCCTAGTGCCTGTGTGAATCTGTCTCTTCCTAATAATGGGTTAGGGCATTCTGGAATGACCATGGAGGTATGACTCACTTGCCCTGAACTCAAGTCTAACTTTCACCAGGTAGTTCATCGTTAGGGCTTAGATCTAGTTGCCTCCTCGAATGTTCTGCTCCTGTGTCTACCAGGAAACTGACTGGGGTCCCTTCTACTTGTAAAGTTACCTTGGGCTCGGGGAGGGGGACCGAGCCCCGTTCTCCCTACTCATCCTCCACCTGTCCCATCAGCATGACCTTTTCGGGGGATCCGTGCCTGTGCCATCCCCCCTTCTTCTTGGGGCAGTTTCTAGCCCAGTGTCCATGCTCTTTTCAGTTGGCGCATTGATCCTTCTCTAGCCTTCCTCTTCGGGATCGCTCTCTGCCTCTTGCCCCTTGCTGACCCCCCCTGTGGCAGCTAGCAGGATCTTGGCCATTTCTTTGTTCTCCCTGTGTGCATCACCTGCCTGAAACTTTCTATCTTCCAATCTTAGTCTCTCTAACTTCTCTTCGGGCGTTTCCCTGTTATTATATACTCTTTCTGCCACTTCAAGCAAGTCCTGTAGAGTTTTCTCGCACAGCCTATCTATCCTTTGCACCTTTCGCCTAATGTCTGGGGCTGCCTGATTTACTAAGTCCATCATGACGGCAGCTTTACTCTCTTCTACGGTGGGATCTATCGGAGTGTACTGCCGAAAGGCTTCCATAATTCTCTCCAGGTAGGGTGCCGGACTTTCCTCAGGCCCCTGGTGGACATCTCCTACCTTAGCCAAATTTGTCGGCTTTCGTGCTGCTGCCCGGAGACCGGCCATCAGAGTCTGGCGGTTGACCCAGAGACGCCCCCTACCTTCAGCCTCATTATAGTCCCAGGGCGGCCGTTCGAGTGGGAAGGTTTGGTCGATGACCCGTGGGTTGATGGTGGGTCTGCCATCTTCCCCTGGGACCAGCTTCTGTGCTTCTCCTTGAATTCTCTCTCTTTCCTCAGTTGTAAAAAGAACCTTAAGCAACTGTTGGCAGTCATCCCATGTGGGCTGGTGAGTAAAAAGGACAGAATCTAAAAGGTTAATTAAATCCCTTGGATTTTCAGAAAAATTTGCATTTTGGGATTTCCAGTTGTAGAGATCACTAGTGGAGAAGGACCAGTATTGATATGCCTGTTCTCCATCCGCCCCAGGGGGTCCCACCTCCCGTAAAGAGAGCTTTATTGGCTCTAGATCTGGAGTCCGACCAGTTCGCTGCCGGGTGCCGTAGGCCGGACCTCTTACCGGAGGCCCTGCAGCCCCCTGGGCCGGTGGAGCCGCCTCAGGATAGTAGGGCAGGGTGAATTCCACTCCAAATCTATAAGGTCCGGATATAGATTGGAATGATTGGAATCCAGCAGGACAGGGGGTGACCCTGCGCGGGGGGTTGGGGAGGAGGTAATCCTGTGGGTTGTGGCTTTTGCCCCTCCTTTTCCCTTGCTCCTTTTGTTACCGTAATTTTGGCCTTTTCCTCAGGGGCGGCAGAGTTGTCTTTGCCATGACGGCGGAGCCTGGGCCAGACCCTGCCAAACCATGATATGGGGACCTGGTCCGGATGGCCTGACGGCGAAGACCGCCTGCTGTGCCTTTCCAGTGAGCCAGGTGTCGATGGCCCTTCCTGTGGCCACCCCACCCCAAAGGTCGGCCACTCCGCCTCGCAAAGGGTGATGAACTTTCCTTTCTTTGTCTCCAGGGAGACTATGTGCCCTTGCCCTCACATCCTTAAAATGGCGTACCGAGATGGACTAGGGTGTTGACCGGGTCTGTCCCATGCCTGCGGAGGGGAGGGACACAAGGTACACCTGGAAGATCTAAGAAAACAAGTAAAATTAGTTCATCTGATTAGGTGCTGCCGTCGAGGGTGTCACTGGCAGTCTCTTTTTCCCTTGCTGCCCACTGCTGCTGCTTCTCACAAAAATGGGCAGCAACACTTGGCCTCCGTCAGATCCTGTTTTAGCTTCCCTTGTGATTGGTTCTCACGAGCAATTGAAGGGAAAAAAAGTTATCAATGACAGAGGACGACACGAACATTCAACCAGGGATTCCAAACGACACAGACAAACATGAAAGACACAAACAATTACCAACCTAGTCCGGACTTCCTCCCCGACTCCCTTCTGACCGAGCCTCCAGCTCCTAGGTCAGCCGTAGGGACTTCCCGGGGTCAGGACAGCTTCTTCCGACCCCGACTGACGACCCACCAGCGCGTCCACCTAGGTCTTTTGTTGGCCCTGACTACTCAGGGTAGTCCAGAAAACCTAGTCTCTATTCACTCCTCCCTCCTCCCCAGTCCTGAATTTTGTTCAGAGGTCTGCGAAATCCGGGACGAGCCCACAAATGTTAGAGCGGGAAACCGCAGGACCACAAAACAAAGAGACAGGGTCACTGAGGCTGAAATCACCAAAAGGAGTTTTATTGACTAGCTCAAGCTAGGGTCCAAGTCCCAGAGCACCGACACGGCGGCCTCTATTGGGACAAAGACCTTGCACACTGTGGGACGGAGCCCTTTATACCCTAGGTGCAGAACCTGGCCACACGCTTACCTTTTACATTGATTGGTTGGCCCCTTGTGCCCATGGGCTTGCCCTTTACATTGATTGGTTGGCCCCTTGTGCCCATGCGCTTGCCCTTTACATTGATTGGTTGGCCCCCTTTACATTGATTGGTTGGCCCCTTGTGCCCACGCGCTTGCCGTTTTGTTTTATCCCCCAATTTACTGTGATCAGCCCACTCAACCCAACTTCTTAAAAACAAGCAATATACATAAGCTAAAAGAAAGCCTGAGGCTTCACAATAAGCAGGGACCTTGGGAAATGGAGTTTAACCAGCACTATTGCCCACAGAAAGGCTGGACTGCTTAGTGGTTTTGGAAAATCATGGGCATACATTATTTTGATAAAAGTTAATTTTAAAATTTGAAAACAAATTTGGTGCCCATCAGTGTTGTTTTGTATCATCTTCTCTTTTATTGCATGATTGGCATAAGGTTGTACTCTAACAGGTTTTATTTTTTCTTTGCCAAAAAGTGTTCATGGAAATGGTATTTTAAAATTTCTTATCTGTTTTAAAAATAACTTTTTCTTGACTTTTTGCATGAATTAATGTTGGCTGCATGTAAAATTCTTAGCTCAAACTTTGCTTTCAGATTTCAACTAAATGATTAAGCAGAAGTCTGTGGGTAGCTTGATCATTCTCATTTATAGATGTCTTCATTTGCCTGCTTTTGCCCCTAGAATTATTTCTCAGTCTTTGGAAGATTACCGAGTGTTGCACTTCCTGAATCAGTTTGTCCTGAGACACGGTCTGCCTTTTCAGTTGATAGATTAAAGCATTTCTTTATTTCAGGAAAGTTTTTTTTAAGTCCTTAATGTTTTTTCTGTTGCATTTACTTTTGATTTTGTTTCAGAAACAAAAATTATTTATAAGTTGGTGTGAGGCGGACGCTCTGTGGCCCGAGCGCACTCTGGTGCAGGCTCCGGAGATTGGGAGAGGAGGCGAGTGGCCGTGGGCAGGCGAGACGTGCTCTTTATTGTTGCGGGGCACAGCAGTGGCGAAGAGCGTGGCCGAGAACATGGTGGCGCTTGTATGTGGCTCTGAACAATAGCGGCAACACGCCAGGGGAAGCGAGGTCACATGGGTTCACACACGGAGAACACCCTGGTTACGTGAGTGTGCTGACTCGCGCCTGCCCGGAAGGCCAGCCAGCCAGCAGGCCGGCCGCAAAATACACTGTGGCGTCATCTTACTTTGGCCTAAGAAAGCTGTCGCCCATATGAGTGCATTTCCCCTTACGGTTGGGTCTCCTTTGACTTAAACACCTTTCGTTTGACTTTAAAATGCTCTTACATATTTTGTCCTTCCCTGTTTCTTTTGCTCTGTTCCTCAAGCATGTTCTCCACCACATGCAATGATTTCACAGATTCTGTTTTCTTTTTTGCTGCTGTTATTGCAGTCTTCATTTCTGCAAGGCTTTCTGGCTTTCAGTCTGAGTTTGTCAGCCCATCATTTCACCTGTATTTGTTCATGTCCTTAATGCCCAACTGTATGTTTCTTCTTCAGACTTTTATTTTTGATAGATGATACTTCCTGTAAATTCTTCAACTTCACAGAGATCTAATTGCTCTTAATTGTATTAGTTTTCTATGGCAGCCATAACAAATTGCCATAAATTTATTGTCCTAAAACAGCAAAAAATTTAGTATCTTCTTATTCTGCATGTCTGGAGTAAAATATGTCTCACTAAGATATGTCTCAGCTAAGATAATGGTGCTGGCAGGGCTGTGTTCCTTTCAAGGGGCTCTAGAGTCTCCCCTAAAGCCGTTAGAGTCTAGCTAGAGGGAAAGGCCTCCCTCATGCCTTTGCTCATAGCCCTTCCATCTGCTCCTCACATGGAATCACTCTGACCTTCTATCTCCCTCTTCCACTTGTAAGGACCCTTATATTAGGGTCTTTATATTAGGCCCACCCAGATGATCCAGGATAATATCCCTACCTTAAGGTCACCTGATTAACAAACTTAATTCCATCTGCCACCTTAATTCTCTTTAGCCATGTGTCTTAGTTGGTTTTATGTTGCTATAACAGAATACCACAGACTGGGTTACTTATAATGAACAGAAACTTTTTGGCTCACGGTTCTGGAGGATGGGAAGTTCAAGAGCATGGCGACAGTGTCTGGCAAGGGCCCTCATTTTGCAACATCCCGTAGTGGAAGGCAAAGGGCAAGAGAGGGCCAGACTTGCTTTTATAACAAAACCACTCTTGCAACAACTAACCCACTCCTTTGATGATGACATTAATTCATTCATGAAGGCACAGCCCTCGTGACCTAATCACCTCCTATTAGGCCCCACTTCCCAGCCCTGTTGCCTTGGGGATTAAATTTCCAACACATGAACTTAAGGAGACACATTCAAATCATAGCACTGTGTGTCATGACAGTCACTGTTTTCAGGGAGTAGGTTGTGGGCATCTTTGAGAGCCATTATTGTGTCTACCACAGTAATTTTCACTTGGTTTGTGGCATACTATCATTGTTAAGTGTTCTTATTATCTTTTTATTTGCTATATGCCTTTTCTCCTGCTATTTCTCCCCCCACATTATCTTTTTGTAGTTTCCATGATGGTTCCTTTACAAATATGGTCACTTTTCTTTGAGATAATGGATTTTTTCTTGGAGTAGCTCTTTTCTGAAGAGTAATTGGAAGAAGCCTAGCAAATATACCCAAGGAGTCTGTGGATATAATTCAGGAGGTCTATGAGCTTGAATGGGAAAAAATTATCATCTTTACTTTTTTAATGTATGTAGGCAGCACAGCTCACTGGTATCAGTAGATCCTATACATTTTTCACCAGTAGAAATTACATATTTTTGTATTACCTTACCGTTGTTACAGATATGCTGAAATGTCAATTGCCTTTACCACTACTTCAAATTATACCAGTTATTAGGCCCACTGCTAGATCCGATTAATCAGTGTATAAATATTACAAACTTTTAAAAGTATTTCAAGCTGATATTCCCTTTGTACTCTCTGTGTTTTGTTTCGTGCATCTGAAGACCCTATTCTGGGAAGGGGTCTGTGCATACCAGGAGGCAGCTAGGTCCATGGTGCAAGAGCGGGCACGAGGCCCAGGGCTGGAGGTGTGCTGGGAGAGCAGGCATTGTGGGTCCAGCACTCCTGCCTTCCCCCTGTTCTCTCTCCTCCTTTCCGCTGGGTGTGGTCCTCTCTAGACTAACAGGAAGTCTCCTTGACTCACAGCAAAACCCTGCATGTCGCAGAATTGGGGTGATGTAGCTTGTACTTCTCCTTCGCTGAGCAGCGTCAGTATGAGTTAGGCTCGGGCTGACCATCAGTTTCTCCCCGCATAGGTAACAGATAAGCACCCGCTCTTGCACATGCTCACCTGTTTCATCTCGATTTCCTGCCACTGCTGTGGTCCACATGTTCAAAGATGTTTCAGTGTTTGCCCACACACTCAACCTTGCAGCTCCAACAAGGGCTGGGCTTGAGGTTGCTGCTTCACACTGCTGCGTGCCGCCAACTCTGGCAAACCCCGGATTCTCTTTACTGCCCCCAACTCTGGCAAACTCTCACTCATCACATCTGCCTCCATCCAGTCCCAGGCGCCAGCCACCTGGGGGCCAGTCCTCTCCTGAGTTGTGGCTTCATAGAAGTGGAGATTCCTTTCTGTTTCTCTTTCTTGTAGTTCTTAGTTGATTTCAGAGATGACACAGAGACTCGAGCTTTCTCCTCTGCCCTCTTTAACAGGAAGTTTTTTAGTTTTTCCATAACTTTTTACAAATTGCTCACATTCTTTGCAACAAACACAAAGATACAGAATTGCATAAAGTGGAAACTTCTTCTCTCTGCCTAGTCACCTCTTTCAGTGATCATCTAAGAGGCAAAAATGGTGTGTATTGCTCTTGTTTTCTCTATGCTTATATAAATATTCTAAGTATTCAGTTCATTTATAATTTATATTAGTGTATCTGATAAAGTGGAATGTAATTGCTTTTAGCTTTATGAGTGCTAGAACAGCATGTATACTGCAGCTCTTTCCTCTGTCTGGGCTAAACGAGAGAGAGAAAATGAGGGGTGGAAATGTATAAAATAACTGTTTTTCTGCTGGAGTCCAGGAGTCCAAGATCAGCCTGGCAACATAGCAAGACTCCATCTCTACAAATAAAAAAACGTTTGAATATTATCCTTGCATGGTGGCGTCCCAGCTACTCAGGAGGCTTTGGCCCAGGAATTTGAGGTTGCAGTGAGCCGCGATTGCACCACTGCACTCCAGCCTGGGTGACAAAGTGAAACCTTGTTTCTAAAATAAATATGTAAAAAATAAAATTAAAAATAACTGTTTTTCTTATTTTTTATATTGGAAAAATATGTAACATAAAAGGTACCATTTTCATTATTTTTAGTGTACAGTTCTGTAGTGTTAAATACATTCATGTTGTTGTACAACCAATCTCCAGAACTCTTTTCATCTTATAAAACTAAAACTCTGTACTCATTAAACACTAATTACCTAATCCCTTTTTCCCCCAGCCCCTGGAAACCACCATTCTACTTTCTATCTATGAATTTAACTACTGTAGGAACCTCATATACATGGAACAATATGGTATTTGTTCTTTGGTGACTGGCTTATTTTACTCAGCAGATGTCCTCAAGTTTCATCTATGTTGTAGCACGTGTCAGAATTTCCCTCCTCTTTAAGCTGAGTAATATTCCATGGTATGTGTATGCCACACACCGTTTTTCCATTCATGTGTTGATGGACATTTGGGTTGCCACCACCTTTTGCCTATTGTAAATAATGCTGTATGGACAAGGATGTATTAAAATAACTGGGTTTTTCCCCATATGTATAACTGAACTGTCTCCAATGTGGGTTCTTTCTGATGAAGTAACTGGGTTTTTAAAAATTATTGTTGTTTAAAGATAAGGCTGAATATCATGAGTTGCGAATTGAAATTCCTGCAGTTTCTACCAGGCAACATAAATGTGAGTAATGGACTGAATCTTAGAGGTAGTAGGGAATGGTGGAGACTGTGGAAAACCGAAGTGTTTATGCTCAGTCAGTGGTTTTTAGTCAGCTGATGTAGGGCTCACAAGTACCACCTACTACTTCTGTAACCAAGAATGTTTATCTCTTTTCCTTCTGGTTTTGAGTTTGCAATGAAAGCTCCTCAATTTGCTTTAACTTGGAATGTGTCTTGCAGAAATACTGGGAGCATTAGAGGGCATCACTTAAAGGTAGCTGAGTCAAAGAACCATAGTTGCAATGCCACACCATGGGTCTCTGACTCTACTCTTCTTTGTAAGTTCTAGAGAACAGATCATGAACACAAGAAAAGAAAAAGATAAATGACAATGAGAAGCTGATATCAAATATGGCACATGGGACAGTCATGTGGAAAACTTGTCTCTTATAAAGTAGGAACTGACAACTTTTTTCATGATGGCCAGCCAAATCTTTAATCCATGTCTCAGAAGGTGTAGAGATCCAAGAATTGGGGGCCTCTGGAACTCTTGGGTCAGAAACACATGAATAAAACCCATCTCAGCTGGGGAAGCTCAGTGACTGAATAGGGAAAGAGGCAACCCCAGCAGTCCAGGCCCCAGGGAGGCAGCTGTGGTCGGTGAGAGAAGAGCAGCGGAGTGGCAGTGGCAACATGAAGCAGGGTCTCCTCACAAGAGCTCATAGACTCAGTAATGCAGCATTATGACTGCACTTGCTAAAACTGAATTTGTCTTCATTCACGACTTTTCCTTTCTTGCCATGCCACATTTCTGCTAATGAAAGAAAAGGAAATTGCCATTTTTAAGGTCAGTCACTTTCAGTTTCAAACACAGTCTCCTTTTTGATAAACTCAGATGCTTTGGCCCTCTGCACCTCCCATTTCTACCATTCTTTCTGTTGGGAGACGGTGTCTGGTTGCTGGGCTGATCTCTGCCTTTGCTGAGCCCACCTGAGACCACCCCATCCCTCAGGGCTTGTGTCTCAGTCCATTTGTGCTGCTTTCACAAAATACCCGAGACTGGGTAATGTAAAAAGAGCAGAAATTTATTTCTTGCGGGGTTCTGGAGCTGGGAAGTCCAAGATCAAGGTGCTGGCCCCAGAGTCTGGGGAGGGCTGCTGTCTGCCTCCAAGACACGGCCTTGTTGCTGTGTCCTCACGTGCCCTAAGGCGGGTGCGTGTTAGAGCCGGTTTCCCTCGGGCCCAGGAACAGAGAGGCAGAGTCACCGAGGCTGCAAGTAACAAAGGAGTTTTTTGGCGAGCTCGAGCTCGGGTCCAGGTCCCAGAGCGCCAACGCAGTGGCCTCCCTCTGGACCAGGACCCGCCCTGGGCAAAGGTTGAGCTTTTATACTTTTCAGTGGGTCACAGCCGCTGGACACACCATCCCTCCCCCCTTAGTTCATTCGCTCCTTTAAAGGCGGCTGATCGCGTTGGCCCCTAATTGGTTGGCTCCGCGGTCATGTTGGCTCCTGATTGGTCGGTTCCGAGCCCGGGACTCTGCAGCTGTAATCGGTGTCATTTAAGAGGAGGACCCTCGTCTCGGAAACCGGAACTTAGGCCTACTCCAGGAGGTTCGCCGGCGCGCGTCGCCCCCACTGCCGTCCTGCTCTGCGGAGTGACCCCGGCTGACGGGGAGCCGGGGCTTCCAGGCCCGTGTCCCGCCCAGCCCCCCTTCGCGCCCACGCCGGCCAGGCGAGGAGGTGCGGAAGGCTCAGGGGCGAGACAGGCCTCGCCCGCCTTATCCCGTCAAGGGCCGGAGAGCCAAGCAAGCACGTCTGCCAGCGGCAAGCGGGGACTGAGCCGCCGTGGGGTCGGTGAAAGCGCCGGGGGATCGCTGGGTGGCCGGGCCTCGGTGCTTCTGGCGGCCAGGAGGGCTGCCGATCGGAAACCCTGGTGTCGCCCCCCCCCACCTGGCAGGCGTTCCTGTTCTGCATGCTGATCCCATGAGGGTGGAGCCCTCCTGACTTAATCACCTCCCAAAGGCCGCCCCTCTTAATACTGTTGCTTTGGGGATTATGTTCCACCATGAATCTCGGAGGAACACTGTCACCCACACCATAGCAGCTCGGGCACCAGCCTCCTTCCCGGCTGCATCTGGCACTACCTACATCCCCATCCCAGCCTCAGGCCTCTTGAGATTTCCAGCAATTCCAGAACTTTGGGACTAGGCCATGCAGGGTTTTATGACTATGTCCTGGCTGCTCACCTGGCCACCATTTTTTTGTTGTTTCAGAAGAGGGATTTCTCTGAGAGGTGTGTACTCTAGGCTACATCTGGGACAGTGAGGCAAACTGTCTTCCGCCAGACCCTGGCAGGCTCTGCCCCCGTCCGAGCACCTACTCTTGCTAAAACACTATACTGCTTCACAGGACAGAGCACATGCGCAGCCGGCTGCCATTCGTGCCTTGACTTGAGGGGGGCTAGCACTTTGGGGAGGAGAGAAGGAGGAGCATTGCTAGAGGCAGGACTGGTGTGCCGATTGTTGTTAAAAAAGCATGAAATACCCATCGTCAGTATCTTCCTGTTTCAGAGGCACCCAAATCACACCAGCTTGATCCCTGTGCTAGACAACACTCTCCCTTTTTTTTTTAAATTACAAAGTTATATGTACTCGTTAGAAGAAAAAAGTCAATCCATACAGAAATGGATAATGTAGAAAATAAAAGTCCTCTTTGTTCTCCTACTTCCTACATGAGTTTCAAATATATAGATCTTCCAGATTCTGCTACACATGTACTAGTCAGTGCAAATATGTGTTTTATTTTATTTTTAATTGTTTCCCTTTTTATTGTATTAAGCTGTACAACATGATGTTTTTATATTCATATACATAGTGAAATGATTATGACAATCAAGCAAATTAACATATCCATCATCTCACATAGTTACCGTGGGGGGGAGGTTAAAAGTACTTAATATCTACTCTCTTAGCAAATTTCCAATATACAATACTTTTAACTACAGTCCTCATGCTGTATATTAGATCTCTGTGCTTATTAATATTTATCCTACATAACCTAAACTTTGTACCCTTTGATGTCCATCTCCCATTTCTTGCACCCCTAGTAACCACTATTCTACTGTTTTTATGTATTCAAGTTTTTGTTTGATTTTTAGATTCCATACGTAAGTAAGATTATGCAGTGTTTGTGTGTCTGCCTTACTGCACTTTGCATAATGTCCTCCAGGGTGATCCATGTTGCCACAAATGGCAGGGGCTCTTTCTTTTAAACTGCCGAATAATATTCTCTTGTGCATGCATACCACAATTTTTTATTTATTCATCTGTCAACAGACACTTGGGTTGTTTCAACATCTTGACTATGTGAATTCAGTGAACTACAGTGAACTTAGGTGCACAGAAATCTTTACAAGGTGGTGATTTTATGCCCTGTGGGTGTATACCCAGAAGAAGAATTGCTAGGTCATATGGCAGTTTTATTTTTAGTTTCTTTGGGAACCTCTATATTGTTTTCTTTTCTTTTTCTTCTTCTTCTTCTTCTTCTTTTTTTTTTTTTTGAGACAGAGTCTTGCTTTGTTGCCTGCGCTAGACCTGGCTAATTTTTTCTATTTTTAGTGTGTGTGGGGGGTTCCTTGCTCTTGCTCAGGCTGGTCTTGAGCTCCTGAGCTCAAGGGATCCTCCCACCGTGGCCTCCCAGAGTGCTAGGATTATAGGCTTGAGCCACCGCTCCGCCCATCTCTATTGTTTCCCTCAATGGCTGCATCAATCTTCATTCTCAGCAACAGTGTGGCCACACCCTCATCAACTCTTGTTATCTCTTGTCTTTTTGATAATAGTCATCCTATTGTGTGAAGTGATATCTCATTGTGGTTTTGATTTTCATTTCCCTGAGAATTAGTGATGTTGAGCACTTTTTCTTGTAACTGCTAGCTATTTTTGCTTCTACTTTGGAGAAATGTCTATTCAGGTCCTTTGCCCATTTTTTGACCGGATTATTTGTTTTATTGTGATTGAGGGGTGTAAATTTCTTACATATTTTGGATGTTAACTTTTTATCTTACATATGGTTACTGAATATTTTCTCCCAATTTATTGGTTGCCTTTTCACTCTGTTGATTGTTTTCTTTGCTATATAGAAACTTTTTAGTTTGATGTATTCCTACTTGTTCATTTTTGCTTTTGTTGCCTGTACTTTTGATGAGATATCAAAAAAATTCTTTCCAAAGCCAGTATCGAAGAGGTTTTCCATTAGGCTTTCTTCTATGAGTTTCACAGTCCCAGTCCTAGGTCTTACATTTAGGTTTTTATTACATTTTGAGTTAATTTTTATATATGGTATAAGACAAGGGTCCTGTCTTATTCTTCTCATGTGGAAAGCCAGTTCTCCCAACATCATTTATTGAGGAGACTGTCCTTTCTCCATTGTGTCTTCTTGGTGGCCTTCTCAAAAATTAGTTGACTATATATGCTTGGGTTTATTTCTGGGCTTTATTCTGTTCCATTAGTCTACGTGTTTGTTTTTATAAAGGTGTGCATTTTTACTGTATATAAATTATACCTTAATTCACCTGACTAAACAAACAAGCAAACAAAAATCCTTGTTCAGCCAATGAACACCTTTCTTTTTGAGTATATTTGATCTGCTGTTTCTCTAGCTTTAGCATCTGAAGTCCTGGCTGCTTCTGCCACAACTCCTAACAATATGCAGCATGTGGTTCATTGAAACTTGGGTCTGCTCTCATGCCCTTACTTCCCTCTCCTTCATCTCTCAGAGCATTCTGTACCTGCAAATCCATAGCAATGGTGGCAGTAGTGGGAACCAACCGCTGACACCAGCTTCTCTGTACTAGTCTCAGTTCTAAAGGCCTCCCATTTACCCATTCACTCAGTCCTTCTGACAGTCCTTTATGATAGGTGCCATTATTGTCCCCATTTTACAGATGAGGAAACTGGGGCACACAGAGACTAAATCCCTTGCCAACACCCTTCCACTGAACTTGGAACTTCTCGCTCCAGGGTCCCTACGCTCACTGGACGGATCCCTCTCCCTCACCAAGCCCTGCTGAACTTCTGCCTTTGTCAGGCTGTTGTCCCGCAGCCACCATGTGGAGCTGCAGAAGCAGGTCTGTGTGTCTGTCTCTGCTCTCGCTCCTTAAGGGTAAGGCTCTGAGTTCATGCCTGGCATGTGCAGGCTGCTCCATACTGTTGGTCAGACAGGTGAGCCAATAAGCCAGGGAGTAGAATTTGTGCCTTAAAAATAACACGTGGTGGAGAGAACCTGCACTGCTTGCCAGCTGCCTCCACGTGAGGGGAAAGAGCATGCAGTCTGGGGTTTGAAGGCCGGGCTGTGCTCTAGAGCCTTTGCTTACCAGCTCTGGTATGTCCTTAGTTTCCCTTGCCCCGCTGTCACCCGGCAGTCATACCACTCACTGGGCTGCTGTGAGTGTCAGAGGTAACGTCCATTGAGCACCACCAGTCCCACGCCTGCTGGACTTTCCTGGCCTTCCCTGTTGCTTCTGCAGGGTGCCTCGGAGGAGAGGCGGGGCGGACCCAGCCGCACAGCCCAGGCTCGGTTTTGAGGGCGCTGTTGGTTCTGTCTGGAAAATCCAGCTCTGTGAGTAACCATTCGTCTCTCCGGCTTCGCCTGTGATGCAAGCCTGTTCGCTCCACGCAGAGGCCACATCCTTCCTGCCGCTGCTGGGCTTTGACCGCTATAAATTCGTTGCATTTCCTCTCTGGCTGTTCCTGAGTCTGGTGTGTGGGTGAGTCCAGCTCCGTGGAGCAGGGCGGGCGAAAGAACTAGGGGAGCAATGGGGGCTGTGCTGGGGCAGAACTTGTCTTGGTTAATGGACTAAGACTTTCTTCTGCTAGCCTCCGGGCCCATCCTTCCGCAATGCTTCTGCAATGTCCTTTTATGTTTGGGCCTCTGTGCACGTGTGTGAGTGGAGGGGAGAGGTGAGGATGAGAGCGGGCTGTGCCGGGGAGGGTTAGGAGCGCAGGGGAGGTGGGAGCCCGCGGATGGAGAGAGGATGGGCGGGAGTTGAGAAACCTGTCTGGAGACCAGCTCCCTAGGACACATAGGGATGGATTTGGGGGTGCTCATGAGGCCAGGAGTAGAAAGGCATGAGTGGAGATAGAAGAGGACAGATGAGTGAATTTGAGGTGTCTTGGACATCGAACTGCAGTGACATAAATTCCCATTTGGGGAGTGTTGCCGTTTTCTTGAACCTTTCCCTCTCTTGAGCACCACTATGGCTGGGTGTCAATGTGTTGCTTTGCCAAATAGAGTAAAATGAAGCCATAAAGAAGGGAACAATTCTAGACAAAGCTAACTTGTTCATCCAATCAAACTCTAGGAGATATGGAAGATCAAAAGATATAGCAGGTGATTCCTAGCTTTTGTGGAACTCAAAGTCTAGTTAGGAAAACTATGTTGGTGAACACTACAATAAAAACATTTGCGATAGATGTTGGGGAAGTGTATTTGTCTTTTCACCATCTGTTTTATTGTCTCCATTTTTGTTTCTGTCCGAAACACCTAGTTAAGTCAGGATTTCTGTTAGAAATGCTGGCCCTGTTCTTTCCTGGCTGCAAACCCCCGGGCAAGTTTCTTAGTCTCCTTAAGACTCAGTCTCTACATCCATAAAATGGGGCTAGGAATATACACACTTCATAGAGATTTGTGCAGGTTAGAGGAGAAAAAACATCAGTCAGTGCCTATCCCATGAGAAGCTCTGAATAGATATGAGTTATAATAATTATTATAATTGTGAGTTTTGCAAAAAGACATTAAGGAGATGTGTGTGTTCATTATTCCCCGTTATGCACCTGAGTTCCAGTTTCTGTCAAGGAATGGATTGACAGAAGGGCAGTTGAAGGCTGTCCCCCTTCATGGTACCTGTTCTCTCTCCTCCCTCCCCAGCCATGTACCTGCCGCGCTGTTATCACCATAGAAACTCATCTCCTGGCCTCTTCCTTCCTTTGTGCCACATCTGTCTTCCCTCAGGTCAAGACAGAAGTAAGGAGCCAGAGTCTTCAGTTGGAAGGAACTTGGAAACAATCTCTTCTGCTCTCTCATTTTATGGCTAAGGAAACTGAAGTGGGGGAATAGTAAGAGGTTTGTCCAGTCATAGCCCAGGAAGCAATGTGACAGAGGTTCTCTGGGTGACAGTCAGGGAGGCATTATGACGTGGGGGTTCCTTGTAGCCTGTAATAGGATCATGTTTTTGGGTTCATTTACATATTTTTCCTTCGTAGGGAAACTTCTTCCATGGCTCGGGACATCTCCTGCACAGGGCCTGAGGGAGAGCCTTTAGGGAAGCCTTTGGCTCACTTCTCGAAATTAATGATGGTGACTTGTTGCAGTCATGTAATATTTTTTCCCTTGGAGTTTTCTGAGTTTTTGATAATTTAGTTCTTTTTAAGTGGAGACTTTTAAAAAGACTGTTCTTAGGCATATGCTTTTGTCACACTGCCTGGTATCCCAGTGCGGACCGGAGCCCAAGGGCCCTGACAAAGGCCTCAGATGAAGATGGCAAGCATCCGCTGCAAACTGGCCAGGTACCTGGAGGACCTGGAGGATGTAGACTTCAAGAAATTCAAAATGCATCTGGAAGACTATCCTCCTCAAAAGGGCTGCATCTCACTCCCGAGGGGCCAGACAGAGAAGGCAGACCACGCGGACCTGGCCACCCTGATGATTGATTTCAATGGGGAGGAGAAGGCATGGGCCATGGCCATGTGGATTTTTGCTGCAATCAACAGGAGAGACCTTTATGAGAAAGCTAAGAGGGATGAGCCAGAGTGGGGTGAGTGGAAGGAGGACCTTTTTTTTTTAAAGTTGGTAAAGTACATATAACATAAAATTTACCATTTTAATAATTTTAACTGTATAGTTCAGTAGTGTTAAGTACATTCACACTGTTGTGCAACCAACCTCCAGAAAGCTTTACATCTTGCAAGACCGAAACCCCTTACCCGTTAAACATACCTCCCCACTGGCCATCCTCCTAGCCCACGGGCCGGGGAGCCTGTGGCCTTCTGAATCCTTGAATGCAGCCTTTTGACTGAATCCACATTTTTCAGAACGGATCCTTTTATTATTTTTTTTTATTTTATTTTTTTGAGACAGAGTCTCATTTTGTTGCCCAGACTAGAGTGAGTGCCGTGGCATCAGCCTAGCTCACAGCAACCTCAAACTCCTGGGCTCAAGCAATCCTCCTGCCTCAGCCTCCCGAATAGCTGGGACTACAGGCATGTGCCACCATGCCCGGCTGATTTTTTCTCTATATATTAGTTGGCCAATTAATTTCTTTCTATTTATAGTAGAGACGGGGTCTCGCTCTTGCTCAGGCTGGTTTCGAACTTCTGACCTCGAGCAATCCGCCCACCTCGGCCTCCCAGAGTGCTAGGATTACAGGCGTGAGCCACCGCGCCCGGCCAGAACAGATCCTTTTAATAAAGGGGTTTGTTCTGTGAAGTTTGGACTCGGGTTGAGGGCCACGAGAACCCAGTCCCTGGCATGGTAACCACCATCATGTTTTCTATGCATTCGACTACTCTGGGCACCTCATATAAGTGCACTTGTACAGTATTTGTCTTTTTATGGCTGACTTATGTCCCTGAGGATCATGTCCTCAAGGTTCGTCCATATTGTAACTCATGTCAGAATTCCCTGTTAAAGGCTGAATAATGTCCCGCTGTGTGGATGTACCACAGCTCGTTTATTGGTCTGTCAGTGGACATTTGTGTCGCTTCCACCTTTTCATTATTGTGAACATGCTGTTATAGGCATTATTGAAATATCTCTTTGAGACCCTGCTTTGAATTACTTTGGGTATATGCCCAGAAGTGGAATTTCTGGATCATATGGTAATCCTATGTTTAATTTTTTAAGGAACTGCCCTGCTGTTTTCAATAGCATCTGCACCATTTTCTGTTCCCACAGTGCACAAGGGTTCCAATTCTCCATATCCTTGTAAACACTTGTTATTTTATGTTTTTTTTCTTCCTGACAGTAGCCATTGTAATGAGTGTGAGGTGGCATGTCATTGTAGTTTTGTTTTCATGTCCCTAGTGATGAGTGATGTAGAACATATTTCCAAGTGCTTGTTGGCTGTTTATATTTATTTTCTTGGAGAAAAATATGTTCAAGTCCTTTACCCATCATTTAATCGGGTTGTTTTTTATTGTTGACTTGTAGGAGTTCTTTATATATTTTGGATATTAACCCCTTATCAGAGATATGATTTACAAATATTTTCTCCCATTATATAAGTTGCCTTTTCACTTTGTTGGCTGTGTCCTTTAATACACAGAAGTTAGTATGTTTTTTTAAAAAATCACTTTTTGTATTATCTTGGCTTCTTCCTCTCATGGTAGTGCTATGAGAAGATGGGGGGAAAACAGTTTGCTTTTTCTAACTTCTTTAGGAACCCAACTCAGATTTCACCCACCTCTAGGAACCTGCCCTTATTACTCCCTCCTCTTCCGGGTCTCTCTGTGCCTGGACCTGCCTCCAGGTTTCCATCCAGCTCCTCACACCACATGTGGTTGCACTTAAAACACAGTTATAATTGTGTCAATACTTCCATACTCACATAACCAAATGAAAGCGTAATAATCATAGCTGCGGAAGTACTTGCCTAAGCAATGTTTACGGGTTCTGTTTCACATTCGAGAACCCCATGTGCTAGTTACTGATACTGTCCCGACTTTCAAATGAATGAAATGAGCCCGGAAGAGTTCCAACTGCTGCTTCTGGTCAGAGCCAACGCCAGGGCAGCGAGCCAGGTGTGTCTTTGACGAAGGCCTGGCTGTTAGCCACTGTGTTCTGTGGGCGTCCATGTCTGAATCTTGAGGCAGAAAGACTATTAACGAGGGTTAGAAATCATTATTTTTTTCTGAGCTAGGGTTAGGCTTTTAGGTAAGAGTTAGTCTTTGGTTTTGGTTTGAGTTATATGTTTGGATTTTTTTTTTTTTTATGTGATTAGGTTACCAACAGCATTTGCTTTCAGAATAAGTAGGAGATTACCAAGAATCATTTATGTCACTCTTAGCTGGTTCCTACCCACCTAAAGCTGCCTGTCTCACATATTTCCCTTGGTGATAGCTCTTGCTCTGCCATGCCTCCATTTCCCCTGTAACACTCCTCTTTGGGACGTGTTATCTAGTGACTGCTCAGACCTGTGGTTCTCAGCTGTGGGTGCATGTCGGGAGCACCTGGAAGCTTTGACTATGTGCGGGCACCTGGGCCTCACCTCAGATGGATTGAAAAAGAATCTCTGGGGGTGAGTCCTGGAGTTGGTATTTTAAAACCTTTTTAAACCTTCCTGGGTGACTCGGCCAGGATTCTGAACCATCAAATTAGACATGAAACAGATTGGTAATCCTTACTCTTAAATACCCAGAAATTTAGACCTGAAAGCACAAGATGTGGGTAAAATAGATCACAAGCATTTGGAGTTAGGGAAGGGTGATCCTCAGCCCAGGGCCTTCTTGGGGATATTGGAGAGCTTGAAGATGGTCTCAAAATCAGTGTGCCAGGGACTGCCAAAGACAAATGAGGGTAAAAGAAGCGTTGCCTACTTCACATGTTTGCTGATTGATTTCTGGGCCTGGGAAAGAGATTCTGAGACTGGATGCAGTGGGGGCACAGTGGTTGGCAGGTAGGTGACAGCCATTGTTTTGAAATGAGTGCAGGAATGCTCCCAGCTGGACTTTTGACTACACACCTGTCAGCAGCAACTCTGAGCCATGTTTTGATTCGGGAGACGTTTGGGGCATCTTGACCCATGCCAAGTATTAGGCTGGGTGTCAGTTGCATCCTCTGAGTTAAGAGTTCTGGTTTCCGACACTTTGTACTTTTTTTCCTTTATGTTCAGATAATGCACATGTTTCTAATCCCCCTGTGATATGCCGCGAAGAGAGCATTGAAGAAGAGTGGATGGGTTTACTGGGGTACCTTTCCAGAATCTCTATTTGTAAAAAGAAGAAAGGTAAGCAATCGGTAGTGCTTCCAATTGGGCTTTGAGACCTGGTTCAGGAGGCGCCAGGAAGTCTGGCCACTGTACATGCCCCTGCTCTTTGGGGATGCAAAGGCCTGTCTTGGGAAATTCACCATCAGCTGAAGACATAGCTTCCTGGTTGTCTGGTGCCTTACAGCCCCAGAACCTGAGGAGAGGGGATTAGGTGTCTCACATTTTAAAGGCATGGGCTACACATTACTTAAGGCTGAAAAACAGGGTTTTCTGGCTGATGGCTGCATAGACAGCACTGGTCTTATGCTCAACTGTGTATATGAAAAATTGACGCCAGAGTTTCTGGGACCTTTCGTACGCAAGCAGTGGAGAGGAACTACCCTTTCTATTTCTCCACATCAGCTGCCACTCGCTCAGGGTCACTTGCTCCTTCCTAGGTGGATGTGTGTGGGCTTGTCCCAAAGCCTGACTTTCTGTCTCTGCCGTAGATTACTGCAAGCAGTACAGGAAGCACATGAGGAGCAGGTTCCAGTGTATCGAAGACAGGAACGCCCGCCTGGGTGAGAGCGTGAACCTCAACAAGCGCTACACGCGGCTGCAGCTCGTCAAGGAGCACTGCAGCCAGCAGGAGAGGGAGCACGAGCTCCTGGCCATCGGCAGGACCAAGACGTGGGACAAACCCGTGAGTCCCATTAAGATGGAGCTGCTGTTTGATCCCGACGACGAACACTCCGAGCCTGTGCACACGGTGGTGTTTCAGGGAGCGGCAGGCATTGGGAAGACTATACTGGCCAGGAAGATTATGTTGGACTGGGCGTCGGGGAAGCTCTATCAAGACAAGTTTGACTATCTGTTCTACATCCACTGTCGGGAGGTGAGCCTGGTGACACGGAGGAGTCTGAGGGACCTGATCGCTAGCTGCTGCCCTGACCCGAACCCGCCCGTGTGGAAGATCGTCAGCAAGCCCTCCAGGATCCTCTTCCTCATGGATGGCTTTGATGAGCTGCAGGGTGCCTTTGACGAGCATGTAGGGGCTCTCTGCACCGACTGGCAGAAGGCCGAGCGTGGGGACATTCTCCTGAGCAGCCTCATCAGGAAGAAGCTACTTCCCGAGGCCTCTCTGCTCATCACCACGAGACCGGTGGCCCTAGAAAAACTGCAGCACTTGCTAGACCATCCCCGTCACATAGAGATCCTGGGTTTCTCAGAGGCCAAAAGGAAGGAGTATTTCTTCAAGTACTTCTCTGACGAGGCACAAGCCAGGGAAGCCTTCAGACTGATCCAGGAGAACGAGGTCCTCTTCACCATGTGCTTCATCCCCCTGGTCTGCTGGATCGTGTGCACTGGACTGAAGCAGCAGATGGAGAGTGGCAAGAGTCTGGCCCAGACGTCCAAGACCACCACTGCGGTGTATGTCTTCTTCCTTTCCAGTTTGTTGCAGTCCCGGGGAGGGAGCCAGGAGCACCCCCTCTCCCACCACCTTCGGGGGCTCTGCTCTTTGGCTGCAGATGGAATATGGAACCAGAAAATCCTCTTTGAGGAGTCTGACCTCAGGAATCATGGCCTGCAGAAGGTGGATGTGTCTGCTTTCCTAAGGATGAACCTGTTCCAGAAGGAAGTGGACTGTGAGAAGTTCTACAGCTTCGTCCACATGACTTTCCAGGAGTTCTTTGCTGCCATGTACTACCTGCTGGAAGAGGAGGAAGAGGGAGAGATGAGGACCGCACTGGGGAGTTGTTCAAAGCTTCCGAACCGAGATGTGACAGTCCTTCTTGAAAACTATGGCAAGTTTGAGAAGGGGTATTTGATTTTTGTTGTCCGTTTCCTCTTTGGCCTTGTAAACCAGGAGAGGACCTCCTATTTGGAGAAGAAATTAAGTTGCAAGATCTCTCAGCAGATCAGGCTGGAGCTGCTGAAATGGATGGAAGTGAACGCCAAGGCCAAGAAGCTGCAGATCCAGCCCAGCCAGCTGGAATTGTTCTACTGTTTGTACGAGATGCAGGAGGAGGATTTTGTGCAAAGGGCCATGAACCACTTCCCCAAAATTGAGATCAATCTCTCCACCAGAATGGACCACGTGGTTTCTTCTTTTTGTATTGCAAACTGTCATAGTGTACGATCACTTTCCCTGGGGTTTCTCCATAACACACCTAAGGAGGAAGAAGAGGAGGAGGAGGAAGGTCAATACCTTGACATGGTCCGGTGTGTCCTCCCAGGTCCTCATGCTGCCTGTTCTCATCGGTAAGGAAATTCGGCTTCTGGCAGGTAGAAGAACATGCCCTCTGCTTTCTGGCTACCTTTTTCTTTTTCTGTTCTTTCTTTTAAATTTTCAATTATTATGGGCACATAATAGGTATACAGGAGGGCTATCCAGAAAGTATCCAGCCATGTGACCTTTCATTGTGAAGTATCCACATGGCTGGATACTTTCTGGACATCCCTCCTATATTTATAGGGCGCATGTGATGTTTGATACAGGCAGTACTCAAATCAGGGTAACTGGGCTATCCATTACCTCAAGCATTATCATTTCTTTGTGTTTGGAACATTCCACTTCCACTCTTTTAGTTATTTTAAAGAATACAATCACTTATTGTAAGTCAACTTATTGTTGACTGTAGTCCCCCGGTTTGCTATCCAATATTATGTCTTGTTCATTCTCTATAACTATATTTTGCACCCATCAGCATCCCCACTATATCCCCACCTTCCTGCTACCTTTCCCGGTCTCTGGTAACCGCCATTCTACTCTCTGTCTCCCTGAGTTCAATTTTTAAAATTTTTAGCTCTCACATATGGGTGAGAGCATGTGACATTTGTCTTTCTGTGCTCGGCTTATTTCACTTAATATAATGACCTCCAGTTTCATCTCCATGTTGCTGCAAATGACAGGATTTCATTCTTCGAAATGATATAATGTGAATAATATTCCATTTTATATATATACACCACATTTTCTGTATCCATTCGTCCATGGAGCACTTAGGGAGATTCCACATCTTGGCTATAGTGCTGCAATAAACACGGGAGTGCAGATGCCTCTTCCATGCACTGCTTGCCTTTCTTTTGAATATATACCCAGTAGTGGAGTTGCTGGATCATATGGTAGTTCTGTTTTTAGTTTTTTGAGGAACCTCCATACTGTTCTCTGTAGTGGTTGCACTAATTTACATTCTCTCCAATAATGTACGAGAGTTCCCTTTCTTCACATCTCGCCAGTGTTTGTTATTACCTGTCTTTTAGATAAAAGGCATATTAACTGGGATGAGATGATATCTCATTATGTTTTTGACTTGCATTTCTCTGCTGATTAGTGATGTTGAGCATTTTTTCACATACCTGTTGGCCCCCTTTTTCTTGGCACTTTCTTCCTCTCCTCTCTTTTCAACTATTTTCTAAATACAATTACCAGAGCTATATAACACCACCATCACCCATTTTTGCCAGAGCCCTACATTGGCAGAGATTGACTTATGGTGGATAGGTAAATGGGATGAGAAAAAAAACCACAATAAAACAAGAAACGAGAGTTTGGGGAATGCCAGTCCAGCACCATGTATTAGATGGGGCATAGGATTGCATACAAACGTTTGCCAACTTAAATTGCTTGTAATCTACTTGGAGTGCTAATGAATGGCAGTCAGAGCCTAAGGGGCAAAACAACCCCAGAATCTCTCTGTCCTAGGAACACAGAGGACAGGGGGTCCTTCAAGTTGGAAGCTGGGTAAGCTTTCTAAGAAAAGTAAAGTTTGAGCCTCTCTTAAAGGATTGGTAGGACATGGATGAGTAGAGAAGAAGGTAAAGGGTTGAACAAGGTCGTGAACGTAGTTTGAGAAAATGAAGTATGTGCAGATGCCAGTGGGGAGGGACACAGATTTCTTGGAACAAATATAATGAAGGTAAATTGAGGCAAACAGAGCTGGAAAGGTGAGGGGCTTTCTCCTAGGCCCCTGTGTTGCTTTGCATGAGGTTGTTGCCAAAAGCACGCCCTGTAGGGCGTGTTCACAGGCCTGCTGGGGCAGTGGAAGCTCCTGGAAGCTAGTTGCTGATGTCTGAACAGTGAAGTGGTTGAGTCACCTGACTTCTGAGTCCCTTCCTGGTCTATTGTTCAGTGCCCCCTACCCTCCCGCAGGGACGCCGCAGTGGCTGTGGGGAGGTGGCCACTCTGTGAGCGTGTGGCTTTGCACCCTATAGAAGACACTTCCCACAGGGCAGGACGGAGGGAGCAGGCGGCTGGGCCCTTCCACCGGCAGCAGTGAGTTTCAGCTCTCTCTAGGCCTGGACGCCACCATGACCAGGAAGACTTTCTCGTCCCCATTTGGCCACAAAGGACGGACTGACCGCCCCCTGGGGCTGCAGTGGCGCTGAGACCCAGGTCCTGCTCACAGGGACTTGAGTCCTGGCTGTGGGGCTAGTCGGGAAACAAGGGCGGACGGCAGGGGCAGGAGGCTGTGGCCGCGAGGAGAACCCTTGCGGAATGTGCAGAGCACGTGGGGTGGGGCCTTGGCCAGCAGGAGGCAGGCTGAGGGAGGCCTTGCACCTCAGCTGGATCCTGAAAGAGGAGGGTGAGAGACCCGGGTGTGGACGAGGGGCGGTCCAGACCGAGGGAGCCGCGGGTCAGCGGCAGGCACAGGAAAGCAGGTGCGTCTCAACAACGGCAAGTAGCTCACATGGCTAGAAAGGAGACTCGGTGTCTTAGTCCATCTGGGTTGCTCTAATGAAGTGCCATGGGCTGGGTGGCTTATAGACACCAACAGCAAGTTATTTCTCACAGTCCTGGAGGCTGGGAAGTCCACGCTCAAGGCACCCGTGGTTTTGCTGTCTGGTGAGGGCCCACTTCCTAGTTCCTAGGTGGCACCTTCTTGCTGTGTCGTCGTATGGTGAAGGCATACGAGGACACAGCAAGAAGCAGCTCTCTGGGTCCCTTTTGTAAGGCCAGTAATCGCTTCCATGAGGGCTGTACCCTCAGGACCTAAGCACATCCCAAAGACCCCAACTACCTAATGCCAGTGCGTTGAGGGTATTTCATCATACAAATTTTAGGGGGCACAGGCATGTAGACCATAGCAATGGGAGAGGGAGAGAGAGAGAAAGGTAGAAAAGAGGCAGAGCCGCTCATCAGGGCCCTGAAGCGAGGTGGACAGGACGAGAGTCTTGGCCGGGCGCACACGGCTGCGAGGAAGGCTGGCGGAGACTCTGACCGAGGCTCCCGGGAAGAAGCTGGGCATCATCTCTCCAGATGGCAGCTGCCTTCCTCCGAGGGCGGGACTTGCTTTGTGTCCCGCAACCTCCCGAGAACCAGCAGTGTGGGCCCTTGCCCCGCACCTGTCAGAGTGCGAGTGGCGGACCCAGCCCTAGACCCAGAGAGTCAGCCTCCGCATGGGAACAAGAGCCACGGGGGATTAACACGGGACCGCACGTTGGAGTCACCTGGAATTCTGGAGAATACCCATGTACCCTGGTCCCAGACTTTGTTGCCAGGGGTGTGGCCTGGCCTCAGGACTTTTGAGAGCACCGCTGATGCTGTGTGCAGCCAGCGTGAGGACTGCCTTCTGGAATGTTCAGCACAGAGTGTCCGGGTGCTCATGGCAGGACAGTGGACCGAGGAGTGAGGGAGGAGAAGGACACCAAGGGAAAGGCTAGCGGCCACCCACCATGGTCAGCCAGAGTCGCAGGCTCACACTCTTCCCAACATGAAGTGTGAGAGCTGGCCTTACCAAGGTTCACCAGCCTCTGTTCCTCCAAGAAGGACTTTTGGTTTTGTGACCCATTTCTTCCCCCTGCGAGTCCGTTCTCTGAACTGGTGCCCCTGGTGCCAGCTCCAGTTTGTTACTGGGAGAGGCTGATTTTCTTTTCTCTCCTTCTTCCTTCCAATTTCTAGATTGGTGAACTGCTATCTGACTTCCAACTTTTGCCGGGGCCTCTTCTCGGTTCTAAGCACCAACCCGAGCCTCACTGAGCTGGACCTCAGCGACAACACGCTGGGGGACCCGGGGATGCGGGTGCTGTGTGAGGCGCTCCGGGATCCCGGCTGTAACATCCAGAGACTGTGGTAAGTCCCTGTGCGTGTGTGCGCGTGTGCGTGACAAGGAGGCAGGGAGACAGGAGACTCTGGAGAAAGCTCAGGGACTGGGTCAGTGCTATGTTACTCTCCTAGGGCTGTCATGACAAAGTACCACAGACTGAGTGGCTTAAACAACAGCATTTATTTTCTCGTAGTTTAGGAGGCGGAGTCCGAGGTCACGGTGTGGCAGGGCTGTTTCTGAGGCCTCTCCCCTTGGCTTGTTTTCCAGACGGCTGTCTTCTCCCTGCACCTGCGCACTGTCTTCCCGTGGGTGTGTCTGTGTCCTGCTCTCTTCCTTTAAGGACACCGGTCAGAATGGATGAGGGTCCACATGGGTGACCTCTTTTAACCCAATTACATCTTTAAAGGCCCTATTTCTAAATACCATCACGTTCTGAGGTCCTGAGGGTTAGGGGTTCGACATGAGCATTTTGAGGGGGACACAATTCAGCCCACGACAAGTGAGAAGGCAGAGTGAACTGGAGACCTGCTGTCCGGGAAATTTTGGATGGGGAAGTATGAGGGGGAAACTGAGAAGAAAGTCACTTTGTGTTGGCACAGCAAAAAACCATGACTTTCAGTACCTTCTATTTCCTCATGGCCATGTTCGTAGATGAGAATTGAGACAGTTCCATCACATGCTACAATGGTTTGAGCTAGCAACCATGAAATACTTGGTATGGGCTGGACGTCAGAGGGAGTCTCCCGCGACGCGTCAGTGGCGGGCGTGCTCTCGGCCTGCGCTGCGGCGCCGTGCGCCTCCCCGCGCTGTGCGCCTCCCCGCGCTGTGCGCCTCCCCGCGCTGTGCGCCTCCCCGCGCTGTGCGCCTCCCCGCGCTGTGCGCCTCCCCGCGCTGTGCGCCTCCCCGCGCTGTGCGCCTCCCCGCGCTGTGCGCCTCCCCGCTCGGCGGATGCGCGCAGGCCCCGGCGTGGTCACAGGCCGCGCATCCAGTAGGAAAGCCCACAACGCTGCGATGTTTCCTTCCTTCCTGTCTCACTCATCATACTCACCCGTCACCAGTCTTATCAGTTTCGCACACCGCACACGCCACTGCCCGCTGTTCCTCGTCCTCACTCGCCAGTCTGGGTCCAACAGCCACCCAGCTTGCCTGGACACTGCAGGGACTTCCTGGCTCTCAGCTCTGGGAGGGAGGGTTCGCATTGTCTGCTTGCCGTTACCTTTGCCGTGTCCGGACAGTTAGGACGGGTCAGTGCTCAAGAATGAGGATTGGATGAGTGTCGGCTGTGCGGTCTGCCGTCACGTGCTCTGGCCCTGCCGACCCCTTCCTCACACGAAAGGCAGAGGGTCATTTCGAAAGTCCTAGCTCGATGGTGCCAGTCCCTTGCTTAAATACGTTTTCTTTGGCGTTTTGATAAGTTAAATCCTCTTCTTGTCTGCAAGGCTCTGGCTGTTCGGGGCACTTAACCTTGCTCTCCAGCTTCACCCGTGGCACCGTCCTCACCACCCCAGGGGTGGCCCCGCGGGAGTCCAGAGACTGAGACACCAGCAGGGGAGCTGGGGCAACAGCGAGAGGCGTTGCAGATACCTGGATCTAGTTGTTCGTGTCCTTAGGGTTGGTATAAAGATGGGGACAGAAAGGAAGGAAGTCACCAGGCTGTCTAGGACAGATGAGCTGCTGCCCTGGAAAGTAGCTGGGATGTCGTTCTTGCCCCCACGACCGGGAGGAAGTGCTGTTTTCGTTGGTGGCGGTGGTGGCTGCGATGCGTGTGTGCGTCACGGGGCTATGAAGCCACTTGCGAGCCCGCGCCACGTGCTGCCTCCGGGTGGGGAGGGCGTGTGGGGGAGGGCGTGCGGGGGGAGGGCGTGTGGGGGGAGG
>VSMD01091939.1:0-25006 GCA_008750895.1 Mirza zaza | reverse complement strand
ACAAATGTCAGTTTTAAACATAACAATATACAAATCATATATTTGTATATATGTGATCATCTATCATATATAACATGTGAGTAGTTCAGATGATCTATTGACCTATCTAAACTATTTCACCCCACATCTAAGGACAGACCCAGATTCAAAGTCTCTAATATCTGTTTGACATCATATTGAAAATAGTTGGTAAAAGAAGAAAAATTATCACTCTTAAAGAATTTCACATAACGAAATAAATGGGTAAGAATTTTCAATGATCTGCATCTACAGAGAAGAGCCTGTCTTGGCCAGGCGGAGTTGTGAAGGAGGCTGTTTCTCCAAATAACCCAGGAGAGACACTATCATCCACACCCTCCTGTGACTTGGGATCGGTCGCTTCATGCCAAAGGTTCCGACTCTGCCTTGAGGCAGGGCTGAGAAAGAGACTGTTCCCATTTCTGCCACTTGACTCCAAGTCTGTATTTAAAGAGACAGAATTGTGAGAGTGGCGGTTCATGCCACTGCCCCACCAGTCTGATCTTGGGAATTCTCTCGCTACTCAAATCAACCATGCTCTGTGTCCAGATAGCGGAGTCTGGCTTAGCAAGGTGGAGTTATGAAGGAGACTGCTTTTCCAGATATACCCTGGAAAGACATTATCACCCACACCCTCCTGCAACTTGGGACCGGCGCTTCGAGCCAAAGGTTCCAACTTCCGAACAGAGGTATCGATGTTTGGAATAGAACTGAGATACCAGAGATGAAACCATCAGTATATGGTAACCTAATCTTTGATAAAGCAGACAAAAATATACAATGGGGAAAAGAATCTCTCTTCAATAAATGGTACTGGGAAAACTGGATAGCTACATGTAGAAGATTAAATCAGGATTCCCACCTCACACCTCTCACAAAAATTCACTCAAGATGGATAACAGATTTAAACCTAAGGCATGAAACCTTAAGAATCCTAGAAGAAGATGTTGGGAAAACCTTATCAGACGTTGGTCTAGGCAAAGAATTTTTGAGGAAGACCTCCAAGGCAATCACCGCAGCATCAAAAATAAACAAATGGGATCTGATCAAATTAAAAAGTTTCTGCACAAGAAGAGCAAATCAGGATCCCTACCTCTCACCTCTCACAAAAATTCACTCAAGATGGATAACAGACTTAAACCTAAGACATGAAACTTTAAGAATCCTAGAAGAAGATGTTGGGAAAACTCTATCAGACATTGGCCTAGGCAAAGAATTTTTGAGAAAGACCCCCAAGGCAATCACCGCAGCATCAAAAATAAACAAATGGGATCTGATCAAATTAAAAAGTTTCTGCACAGCCAAGGAAACCATCAGTAGAGCAAATAGACAACCCACAGAGTGGGAGAAAATATTTGCTCTCTACACCTCTGATAAAGGCCTAATAACAAGAATCTATCTAGAACTTAAAAAAATTAACAAGAAAAAATCAAACAATCCCATCAAGAAATGGGCGACAGAAATGAAAAGAAACTTCTGGCCGGGCGCGGTGGCTCAAGCCTGTAATCCTAGCTTCTCTGGGAGGCCGAGGTGGGCGGATCATTTGAGCTCAGGAGTTCAAGACCAGCCTGAGCAAGAGCGAGACCCCATCTCTACTATAAATAGAAAGAAATTAATTGGCCAACTAATATATATAGAAAAAATGAGCCGGGCATGGTGGCACATGCCTGTAGTCCCAGCTACTTGGGAGGCTGAGGCAGCAGGATTGCTTGAGCCCAGGAGTTTGAGGTTGCTGTGAGCTAGGCTGACGCCACGGCACTCACTCTAGCCTGGGCAATAAAGTGAGACTCTGTATCAAAAAAAAAAAGAAAAAGAAACTTCTCCAAAGAAGACAGAATAATGGCATGCAAACATATAAAGAAATGCTCGACTTATCTAATTATTAGAGAAATGCAAATCAAAACCACAATGAGATACCACCTAACCCCAGTAAGAATGGCCTATATCAAGAAATCCCAAAACAACAAATGCTGGCGAGGATGTGGAGAGACAGGAACACTCCTATACTGCTGGTGGGACTGCAAATTAGTGCAACCTTTGTGGAAAAGAATTTGGAGATACCTCAAACAGCTAAAAATAGAAATACCATTTGACCCTGCAATAGCATTGTTGGGCATCTACCCAAAAGAGCATAAGACATTCTATTATAAAGACATCTGCACCCGAATGTTTATAGCAGCACAATTCACTATTGCACGGTCATGGAAACAACCCAAGTGCCCATCAATTCATGAGTGGATAACTAAAATGTGGTATATGCTCACAAGGGAATATTACTCAATCCTAAGAAATGACAGTGAGCTAGCACCATTTATGCTATCCGGGATTAAGCTTAAGCCCGTTATCCAAAGTGAGGTGACACAAGACATGGAAAATGTGCTCCACATCTACTCGCCATCAAATTGGTACTGACTGATTTAAACTTTGGTTTTCAAATGGTGGCAATGCTCACCAGAGATTCGGTGTGTGTGGGGGCACCCAACCTTAGGGATAGGATGAGCATTTTGGAGGGGGAGGGCATACCTCTAACCCTTCTTAGGGAGAGGCAAAGATATACAATGTAACCAAAATGCTAAAAAAAAATAAAATTTTAACAGGTGGTGGGCAGGCAGGTGTTGGGAGGAGGAAAGGGGTGTATGCTTCCATAACATGTGCGATGCACACCACCAGGGGATTGGACATATCGGGGGGAGGGAGGGGGCAGGGGCAATATTTGTAACCCTAACAAATTGTACTTCCATAATATGATGAAATAAAAGAGAAAAAAAAAAAAACACTTTAAGAAGATCTGGGTCACAGATAAAAAAAAAAAAAAAAAAGTTTCTGCACAGCCAAGGAAACTATCATTAGAGCAAATAGTCAACCCACAGAATGGGAGAAAATATTTCCAAGGAAACTATCATTAGAGCAAATAGTCAACCCACAGAATGGGAGAAAATATTTTCTCTCTACACACCTCTGATAAAGGTCTAATAAGAATAATCTATCTAGAACTCAAAAGCATTAACAAGAAAAAAAAAGCAAACAACCCCATCAAGAAATGGGCAAGGGAAATGAACAGAAACTTTTCCAAAGAAGACAGAATAATGGCCAGGAAACATATGAAAATGCTCAACATCTCTAATCATCAGAGAAATGCAAATCAAAACCACAATGAGATACCACCTAACCCCAGTGAGAATGGTCTGTATCAGGAAACCCCAAAACAACAAATGCTGGCGAGGATATGGAGAGACAGGAACACTTTTACACTGCTGGTGGGACTGCAAATTAGTGCAACTTTTGTGGAAAGAAATTGGAGATACCTCAAACAGCTAGAAACAGAAATACCATTTGACCCAGCAATAGCATTATTAGGCATCTTCCCAAAAGAGCATAAGACATTCTATTATAAAGACATCTGCACTTGAATGTTATGGCAGCACAATTCACTATTGCAAAGACATGGAAACAACCCAAGTGCCCGTCTATTCATGAGTGGATAATCAATATTTGCTATTTGCTCACAATGGTATATTACTCAATTTTAAGAAACAACAGCGAACTAGCACCATTTCTGCTATCCTGGATTAAGCTTAAGCCGGTTATCCAAAGTGAGGCAACACAAGATCAGGAAAATGGGCTCCACATGTACTCACCATCAAATTGGTACTGACTGATTAAAACTATGATGCTCAAATGGTGGTAGTGCTCACCAGGGATTTGGAGGTGAGGGGAGACCCATATCTTAGGGATATGGTGAGCATTGTGGAGGGAGAAGGCTTACCTCTAACCGTTGTAAGCGAGGGGCAAAGATATAAAATATACCAAAATGTCAAAAAAACAACAACATAACAAAACAAAAAATGTTAATCAGGTGGTGGGCAGGTGGGAAGGGGGAGGAGAGGAAGGGTGTATACTTACAAAATGAGATTTGAGATTTAATCTTGTTTAACAATTTTTCTAAGCCCCGTTTCATGTCTTTGTTTCTTAGACTGTAGATAAATGGGTTTAGCACTGGTGTCAACACAGTGTAGGTGATTGTTGCTATTCGGTCTTTGACAGTGTAGCTGGACAAAGGCCGAAAGTAGACATAGGAAATACTTCCATAAAACATGGTCACCACAGTGAGATGGGAGCCGCAAGTGGAGAAGGCTTTGCGTTTTCCAGCTGCTGAGGGAATCTTGAGAACAGAAATGAGGATTCTCAGGTAAGAGATGAGGATATAGACAAAAGGAGTCATCACAGTGGTCAGCCCTTCTGTCATGGCCACAACTTCAATAACAAAGGTAGAAGAGCAGGACAGTTTCAGGACAGGATAGCCATCACAAAAAAAATGATGGATAACATTTGATGCACAAAACGTGAGCTGATTCACCAGGAGAATGTATAGGAGGGAGTGGAGATAGGGGAAAGTGATGGAGAAGGCCAGTAGCAAGGCACAGCACCTGCGGTTCATAACAGTGACATAGTGGAAGGGGTTACAAATGGCCACATAGCGGTCAAAGGCCATAGCTGCCAGGAGATAACTGTTTGTGTTTCCAAAGGCCAGAAAGAAATACATTTGTGTCAGGCATTCTGCATAGGAAATGGTCTTTTTCTCTGATAAGAAGTTCACCAGCATCTTGGGAACTATGACTGTTGTGTAGCAAATATCAACTAAGGACAAGATGCTTAGAAAGAAATACATAGGGTTTTGGAGTTGAGGGTCAGAGTGGATAGCCAAGATGATGAGCACATTTCCCACCAAGGTGACCAGGTATATGATAAGAAAGAGGGCAAAGAGTGGCTTCTGGTCCTCAGGCCGAGAGGAGAGTCCCAAGAGGATAAACTCAGAAAGTGTTGTCAGGTTCGACATTCCCATGGACATTATGTACCTAAAGGTAAACAGCATTGTCAATTAACAGTTCTTATGTCATCTAGAACTTGCATCTTTTTATATTGTTCTTACACTGAACAGGTATTAACAGAGGATTTAGTCTCATGTTTAATTATCTTCCTGAGTATGGAAATGTCAGAGGTGAAAGTATGTTTTCCCTTTAAAAA
Source organism: Mirza zaza (assembly GCA_008750895.1). Classification (NCBI taxonomy): domain Eukaryota; kingdom Metazoa; phylum Chordata; class Mammalia; order Primates; family Cheirogaleidae; genus Mirza; species Mirza zaza. Next base: position 19,963 of record VSMD01091939.1, on the reverse strand, counting down.
TCTTTGAGATATAAATCTTCCTTAATCATTTTAGGCTGCCATAACAAATTACCATAGGTGGCATAGCGTAAACAAAAATTTTTTTCTCACGCTTCTGTAGGCTAAAAGTCTAATCTCAGGATGCCATCAAATCCAAGATCTGGTGACGGTCCTGTTTCTTGATTTTCAGATGGCCATCCTCCCATCGTATGTTCCCCTGGCAGAAGCAGAGAGGAAGCGGCTCTTGTTATAAGGGTACTGATTGCGTCATTTGAACTCCAACCATCACAATCTCATTACCTGCCAAGGCTCCAAGTCCAAATAATATCACATTGGGTATTAGGGTCTTAACATATGAATTTGGGGAGGGGACAGAAACACTAAGTCCATAGTAAGATCTATAGAGACCATAGGAAGGGAAAGAGGGAGGGAGTGGGTAGGGAGACAGAGATATTAGGATTCAGAGTTTGATACCTTTTTCCTCCTCTTTGCTTTGTGGCTGATCTTTACAGGAAACACAGACACAGACTATGAATCAGGATCAGGTCATCTTCTGATTACAGATTGTCTTGGCTAACCCACATCTAGATCATTATGTGGTAGTTATCTCTAGTTTGTGGTTGATGAGTAACCTTTCTTCGAAGTCAGATGTTTCCTTCCACATCATTTGCAATAGACGTAAGAATATCACTTAAAGAACACTGATGGGGTGTAAACAGTTATAGGCAAAAGAAAGATTGGGTGAGACAAAGTGTGAGCAGGGAGTGAACAGTATAAGAAGATTCTCTTCTAAACTTCCCTTCTCTTCAGCTGATAATTCATACTCCGAGATCAGAGGAATGTGACTCAGAAGTAGATTGGTGTAAAGCAAGATCAAACCTTAGAGAAAGAATATGGAACATCTATATACAAGATAAGCATCAGTTATCTCTCTCATTTAATGTCCAGTGATCACTAATTATCTCTCAGAGATTAGATATTTCCACTTCTCACCAGGCACTCTCAAAGTTGATTTCTTACCTGGAAAGGACATTGATATTTTGCCTCATGTATTCATTCTTCTCGTTTCTGCTCCATGAAATGATTGATCAAAAGGAAAACAAATCTGTGCCTAGAGACAGCACACTGATAGGTATCTAATTATAGAAAGTCTCCAAATAGCTCTTGATTCTGATTTCTCCCTTCCCTGGATTCTTACTGTCATTCACAATGTCTACGTACTCATAGCCCCTGCTTTCCTCATGGGAGTTTCTTCTAGGACTTTTCAACTAAGTCCCTGGTGTTTGGTGGGGGAGAAAGTAAGAAAACACACATTCATTTACTTTGTGCAGCACTGTCTCCAGTGATCCAGTGGGATTACAAGTGTTCTCACTCCCCAGGGGTCCCCAAGTCTCCTTGGAACCTCTAGGTGTTGGGCAATATCTGCTTAGCTTGGTGTAGGTATGCAAGATGGACAATCCTGTCTGTTCCTGCCTCTTCCAAGCTCGTTGAGGACTTACCTGCAAGGTGTCCCAAGTAGCACTAAGGACAGAGTAGTGAGTATTGCTACCTGGGTCCATTTTAATTTGGCTTCCCCCTTAGTGTCTCCATTTCTTGGAGGACAACTAGCCCCAGGTACCCTGGCATCATTGGTACTTTCTTTTCCAACCCTCCCAAGTTTAGATGTATCTACTAATTTAGTATCAATAGATTTATGATTAACAAAAAAGGTAGTATCACAACTTTTGAACATGACCATAAGTCACCCTTTCCCTATTAGGCAATCTCTAAGTCTGCTGCTCATATATTTGATCTTCATTCTTTGCTATCACCACTAAAGAAAGCCACCAGCTTCAGATATATTACTTCTCTTGATTTATGGAAGCCCGCAGAATTCATACAGCTTGCCTTTTCCATATTGTCCATTTCCTTTCATTTACTGACTTCTGATTATACCCTATATTTCAATCACCTCACTTTCATTTTTTAAATGTTCTCCTCTAATTTTATTAAGGTATAATTGACAAATAAAAATTGTATGTAGTCAAGCTGTACAATGTGATGATTTCATATAAGCATACATTGTGGATTGATCACCACATTCACATTAATTAACACATCCATCACCACACCTGGTTACCATTGTGTGTGTGTGTGTGTGTGTGGGTGTGTGTTTGGTTATAACACCTATGATGTACTATCTTAGGAAATTTTATGTAGATAGTACAGTATTATTAACTATAGTCACCATACTGTATATTAAATCCCCACAACTTGCTTGTCTTAGAAAGTTTGTATCCTTTGACAAACATCTCCCCATTTCCCCCAGCTCCTATCTCTTAGCAACCACAATTTTGTTCTCTGCTTTCCCCCTCTTTTTTTAAATTTAGATAGATTTAGGAGGTATACATTTTTTTGTTATATGGATGTATTGCACAGTGGAGAATCTATGCTTTAATATACCTTTCACCCAAATAGTGTACATTGTACCCAATACGTAATTTTTCATCCTGCACATAGTTCCCCTACTGAATCTTCAATGTCCACTAAATCACAGTAGATGACCATACATGCACATTGCTTAGCTCCAATCATAAATGAGAATGTGAGACGTTGGTTTTTTCATTCCTGGGTTAGTTCACTTATAATAATGGCCTCCGATTCCATCCAAGTTGTTGCAAAAGACATTATTTCATTCTTTTTAATACCAGGCTGGTTTTCCATGGTGTGTATACACACAGAGACACACACACACACATTTTCTTTATTAACTCATCACTTGGTGGGCACTTAAGTTGATTCCATGTCTTTGCAATTTTGAATTGTGCTGCAATACACATAGAGAGTCAGGTGTCTTTTCTCTAAAATGAGTTTTTTTCCCCCTGGGTAGATCCCTAGTAGTGGGATTGCTGTATTGAATGGTAAATAGACTTGTACTCTGAGAAGCTCCCTGTAGTTTTCCATTGAGGTTTTACTAATTCACATTCTCGCCAATAATACATAGAACTCTCTTCTCACTGCACTTGTGCCGACATCTATTGTATTTTTGACTTATTAATAGAGGCCATTCTAACAGGGGATATGTGATATCTCATTGTGCTTTTTAATTTGCATTTCCCTGATAGACTATCTCATTGTGTTGTGAGTTCTCTGTCATTTGAGGCAGTCAACAAATGTTAGATGACCAAAGAGTCTGTTCAGTTTGCAGGGAGGATCAAAGATTGAGTATAGGGAAAGATATAAAGTTTTGTAGATGGGAAGACCTTATATAACACAAATGTCAGTTTTAAGCATATCAATATACAAATCATATATTTGTATATATGTGGTCATCTATCATATATAGCATGAGAGTAGTTCAGATGATCTATTGACCTATCTAAACTCTTTCACCCCACATCTAAAGACAGAACCAAATTCAAAGTCTTAATATCTGTTTGACACCATATTGAAAATAGTTGGTGAAAAGAAGAAAAATTACCACTCTTAAAGAATTTCACATGAAGAAATAAATGGGTAAGAATTTTCAATCTTATTTTTGAAAAGTAGGATTTAAAGAAGGAAGAATTATTTTAGTATACATTTTAAAAAGCTATAACCATCAAACATTATGGTTTGACACAAGTAGGGATGATTATATTAGTGGAATGAAATAATGAGTTAAGAAGTAGATTTAAGTATATATTGGAACTTACAATACCTGACATTTCTTAATTTAATGGAAAAAGATGTTTTGTCTAACCATCCATGGTGGCAAAGTGTGATATCTCCTCTGAGTTATCATTAGAGTGTATAAGGAGAAATGAAATCCAGTTGTCAATCCCAAAGCAAGTCCTAGTAATCATCCATGGCTACAAATGGTCCTTACTAGTCATTTATAGTCATTGACTTTTATTTTTATAGCCATTGACTTTTTTTTTCTCTTTTTATTTCATGATATTATGGGGTACAAATATTGTTAAGGTTACATATATTGCTCTTGCCATCCCTCCCCACCTCTCCACCCTAGCCATGTCAGAGCTTCAAGCGTATCCATCCTCCAGGTGGTGCTCATCACACTCATTATGTAAGTATACACCCATCCCCTCCTCCCCCCTCCCACCTGCCCGCCACCCAATAAATGTTTTGTTTTGTTTTGTTTTGTTGAAATTTTGGTTACATTTTATATCTTTGCCTCAGGCTAAGAAGGGTTAGAGGTAAGCCCCCCCCCCCCCCACAATGCTCACCATATCACTAAGATGTGGATCTCCCCCCACCCACGAATCCCTGGTGAGCAATACCACCATTTGAGCACCATAATTTTAATCAGTCAGTACCAATTTGATGGCGAGCACATGTGGAGTCCATTTTCCTGATCTTGTGTCGCCTCACTTTGGATAACGGGCTTAAGCTTAATCCAGGATAACATAAACGGTGCTAGCTTGCTGTCGTTTCTTAGAATCGAGTAATATTCCATTGTGAGCAAATACCAAATTTTGATTATCCACTCATGAATAGATGGGCACTTGGGTTGTTTCCATATCCTTGCAATAGTGAATTGTGCTGCCATAAACATTCAAGTGCAGATGTCTTTACAATAGAATGTCTTATGCTCTTTTGAGTAGATGCCTAACAATGCTATTGCTGGGTCGAATGATATTTCAGTTCCTAGCTGTTTGAGGTATCTCCAAATTCTTTTCCACAAAGGTTGCACTAATTTGCAGCCCCGCCAGCAGTGTAAAAACCATTGACTTTTTAACCAAAGATCCTTACTGATAGATTATATCCACTGATTTTTTAATCTCTGTCCAGTGCCCATAGGAAACATTTCTGATTACATGAAGTAAACCACACATTATTCTGAAACAAATTGACATGAGAGACTATAGATACAGGCATCTCTAGAGAGAGAAGCATACAGGCAGGAAGCCCCAGGAAGAGCCAGGGATGAACATACTGTGAATATATGAAGGAAGGAAGAGTTTAGACCAAACACATGTAGAGGCATAGAGCTGTGTTACTGGCAGTCAATGAGGTGATTGGTGTCAGTTGTTAGGAACCTATGACCGCAGAGCCCAGGATATCCACCCCACTCTGGTGAGAATGAAGAAAAGGAACCGTACTTGTACCACGGGATGATAAGGGAACACAGACTCAGCAGTTCGGGAGCCCTTAACCTGACGGGAGGCAAGACAAACCTATCCACCCTCTCCTACACAACTGCAAAAATTTTCTGACAGCTTCAAGTAGAATAGAGTACCTATGTATGCATAAATATGTTTGCATATGTAAGATTTCTATATATGTATATGTGTGTACAAAATACTGGTTCAAATGACCAGACATGCCTGAAATGATGACTAGAAGGAAATATGGGAGTCTTGGAATAGATATGGAGAATAAAGGAAATGTGATTTTCTGGAGTGGAGAAATATTATGGAGTGAGTTTATGATTGGAGCATCATTTTAAGACATCTGAATTGTTGAATCTTTTGATGACAGACCACGGGGTACAAAATTACAAGCTGCAGCTACAATTGGTGAAAGAGCGTTCTCTACACAGGAGTTCCATCTGGGTCTGTCTCACACAATCACACACACACACACACACAGATATGCAAAAACCCTCCTTTCAAATCAGGGTCCACAGATTTAATTGACTTTTGTAGAAGGAAAACTACCCATTTGAGACTTAATCTTGTTTAATACTTTCTCTAAGCCGTGTTTCATGTCTTTGTTTCTTAAACTGTAGATAAATGGGTTTAACATTGGTGTCAACACAGTGTAGTTGATTGTTGCTATTCTGTCCTGGACAGTGTAGCTGGTCAAAGGCCGAAAGTAGACATAGGAAATACTTCCATAAAACAAGGTCACCACAGTGAGATGGGAGCTGCAGGTGGAGAAGGCTTTGCGTTTTCCAGCTGCTGAGGGAATCTTGAGAACAGAAAAGAGGATTCTCAGGTAAGAGATGAGGATACAGAGAAAAGGTGTCATCACAGAGGCCAGCCCTTCTGTCATGGCCACAACTTCATTGACAAAAGTAGAAGAGCAGGACAGTTTCAGGACAGGGTTTATATCACAAAAAAAGTGATGGATAACATTTGATGCACAAAACGTGAGCTGATTCATCAGGAGGACATGTAGGAGGGAGTGTAGGTAGGAGAAAGTGATGGAGAAAGCCAGTAGCAAGGCACAGCACCTGTGGTTCATAACAGTGACATAGTGGAAGGGGTTACAGATGGCCACATAGCGGTCAATGGCCATAGCTGCAAGGAGATAACTGTCTATGTTTCCAAAGGCCAGGAAGAAATACATTTGTGTCAGACATTCAGCATAGGAAATGATCTTTTTCTCTGATAAGAAGTTCACCAGCATCTTAGGGACTATGACTGTTGCGTAGCAAATATCAGCAAAGGACAAGATACTTAGGAAGAAATACATAGGGTTTTGGAGTCGAGGGTCAGAGTGGATAGCTAAGATGATGAGCACATTTCCCACCAAGGTGACCAAGTATATGATAAGAAAGAGGGCAAAGAGTGGCTTCTGGTCCTCAGGCCGAGAAGAGAGTCCCAAGAGGATAAATTCAGGTCTTGTCAAGTTCGACATTCCCATGGACTTGTATGCACCTAAAGATAAACAACACTGTGAATTAACAGTTCTTATGTCATCTACAACACGCACATTTTCATCTTGTTCTTTCACTGAACAGTTATTTTATTTTATTTTTGAGACAGAGTCTAACTCTGTTGCCTAGGCTAGAGTGCCTTGGCATCAGCCTAGCTCACAGCAACCTCAAACTCCCAGGCTTAAGAAATCCTACTGCCTCAGCCTCTTGAATAGCTGGGACTACAGGCATGTGCTACCCTGCCTTGTTAATTTTTTAAATATATTTTTAGTTGTCCAGCTAATTTCTTTCTATTTTTTTTAGTAGAGATGTTGCTTCGCTCTTGCTCACAGTGGTCTGAAACTCCTGAGATCACATGATCCGTCCACCTCAGCCTCCCAGAGTGCTAGGATTATAGTCTTGAGCCACTGCACCCAGACCCGCAACAGTTATTAATGGAGCATTTACTCTGATGTTTAATTATATTCCTGAGTATGGAAACCTCAGAGGTGAAAGTATGTTTTCCCTTTTAAAAAAATCTTTGAGGTAGATCAGGTTGCCATAAGAAATAACCACAGACTGGGTAGCTTAAACAGCAAATTTTTATTTCTCACATTTCTGGAAGCTAAAAGTCTAAGCTCAAGAGCCATCAAATCCAGTGACTGGTGAGGGCCTGTTTCTTGATTTTCAGATGGCCATCCTCCCATGGCATCCTTACCTGGCAGAGAAGAGAGAGGAAGCAGCTCTTCTTATAAGGGCACTGATCCCATTATGAGGGCTCCAACCCGCATGACCTCATTATCCCTCACATTCCCTCTCATTACCATCACATTGAGGATTAAGGTTTTAACATATGAATTTGGGGGAGAGGACCCAAACACTCAGTCCATAGCAAGATCTATAGAGAATATAGGGAGGGACAGAGAGAGACATTAGGAGTGAGAGTTTGATTCCTTTTTCCTCCTCTTACTCTGTGGCTGATCATCACAGGAACCATAAACACAGACTATGAATCGGGTTCAGGTCATTTTCAGATTAAGATTGTTTGTGGCTAGCCCACATCTGGATCATAATGCGATAGTTATCTCACCTAGCTTGTGGTTGATGAATAACCTTTCTTTGAAATTAAGATATTTCTTTCCACATCATTTACAATGGAATCAACTGAAGAACACTGATGTGATATAAATATTTATGAGGAAAAGAAAGGCAAGGGAAGACAAAGTGTGAGCAGGGAGTGAACTTGTATAAGAAGATTCTCTGCTAAATTTCCCTTTTCTTTAGCTCATATTTATACACCGAGGTCAGGGGAATGTGACTCAGAAGTAGACTGGCGTAAAGCAAATTTAGTGTAAGAATATAGAAAATCTGCACTAGGGATGAACATCAGTTAGCTCTCTCATTTAGTGTCCAGTCATCACTAATTATCTCTCAGAAATCAGATAGTTCCACGTTCTCACCAGGCACTCTCAAAGTTGATTTCTTACCTGGAAAACACAATGCTATTTTGCCTCATGTATTCATTCCTCTTATTTCTTCTCCATGAAATGATTGATCAAAAGGAAAACAAATCTGTGCCTAGAGACAGCACACAGAAAGGTATTTAATTAGACAGTCTCCAAATGCCTCTGGATTCTGAATGCTCCCTTCCCTGGATTCTGACCATCATTCACAAGTTATACGTACTCATACCCCTGCTTTCCTCATGGGAGTATCTTCTGAGACTTTTCAACTAAGTCCCTGGTGTTTGGTGGGGGAGAGAGTAAGAAAACACACATTCATTAACTTTGTGCAGCACTGTCTCCAATGATCCAGAGGGATTACAAGTGTTCTCACTCCCCAGGTGGACCCACAGTTCTCTTGGAATCTCCAGGTGTTGTGTAACATCTGCTTAGCTTGGTGTAGGTAACCAAGATGAATAGTACTTTTCTGTTCCTGGTTCTTCCAAGCTCTCTGAGGGCTTACCTGAGAGATGTCACAGTAGCACTGAGGAAAGAGTGCTGAGTATTGCTACCTGTGAATGTATTTTCCCCCTTGAACCTATAAAATTTCAATTTGGCTTCCCCCATAGTACCTCCATTTCTCCAAGGGCACTACCCTAGAGTACCCCAGCACCACCAGTACCTTCTTTCCCAACCCTCCCAAGATACAGTCAGTCATTTAGTATCAGCTACCTCATGCCTAGTTTCTAATGAAACGTAGTGTCATAACCTTTGAACACAACCATAGGTCACCATTTTTTATTAGGCAATCTCCAAGTCTGATGAGCACATATTTGATTCCCATCCTTGCTATAACAGTAAAGAAAGCCACCAGCTTTAGATATTTTGCATCTATTGATTCACGGAGGCACACAGAATCCACACATCATGGTCTGCAATTGCCCTGCCTTTTACATCTTACCCATTTTCTGTCACTTACTGATTTCTGATTTCATCTTACAATTCAGTCACTCATTTTCTTTTCTTCCCAAATTTTCTTAAGGTAAAAATTATAAATAAAAATTGTATGCATTCAAGGTGTACAATGTGATGATTTGTTAGACATATACAATGTGGAATGATTACCACATTCAAATTAATTAACACATCCATGACTACACATGGTGAACATTGTGTGTGTGTTTGGTGAGAATATCTATGATTTACTGTCTTAGGAAATTTTATGTAGACAATATAGTATTGTTAAATATAGTCATTATTGCTGTACATTGAATCTCCTCAACTTGCTCATCTTATAACTAAAAGTGTGTATCTTTTCACCAATATCTCTCTATTTCCACCAACTTCCAGCTCCTAAGAAACACCATTCTAAACACTCTTATTTTTACTTTCTACATCTTAAAAATTTAATAGATTTAGGGGTAAAATATGTTTTTTTCTTGCATGGATGAATTGCATAGTGGAGAGTCTATGCTTTCAATATACCTGTCACCTAAATAGTGTACATTGTACACAATAGGTAATTTCCCGTCCTGCATTCTCTTCTTCTACTGAGTCGTGAATGTCTGTTAAGTCACAGTAGATGACCACACATACTCATTGCTTAGCTTCATTTATAAGTGCAAACATATGGTATTTGGTTTTCTGTTCCAGGGTTACTTCACTTATAATAATGGTTTCTAGTTCCAACCAAGTTTCTACAACAGACATTATTTCATTCTTTTTCTGTCTGAGTCATATTCCATGGTATGTATACACACACACACACACACACACACTTTCTTTATCCACTCATCACTTGGTGGCACTTAAGTGGATTCCATGTGTTCGCAATTGTGAATTGTGCTGTAATAAACATACAGGGTCAGGTGTCTTTTCCATAAAATGATTTCTTTTTCTCTGGGTAGATCCCTAGTAGTGGGATTGCTGGACTGAAAGGTAGATCTCCTTTTCATTCTGTGAGAAATCTCCATACAGTTTTCCATGGAGGTCATACTAATTTACATTCCCACCAACAGTATATAAGCGATCTGTTTAAGGCATCTGTGCCAACGTCTATTGTTTTTTGCCTTATTAATTGTGGCCATTCTGATAGGCATAACGTGATATCTCATTATAATTTTAATTTGCATTTCCCTGATAGCTTATCCCATTGTGTTGTGAATTCTCTGTCATTTGAAGAAGTTAAACATATGCTAGAGGACCACAGAATGTATACAGTTTGTAGGAAGGATCAATTTATGAGTATAGGGAAGATATGAAAAACTAATGTCATAAAAATGTCAGTTTTAAGCAAATAAATATACAAGTCATATGTTTGTATATATATATGGTCATCTAACATATATAGCATGAGAGTAGTTGAGATGATCTCTCAATATATCTATCTAAACTGTCTCATCCTACACCTAAGGAAAAACCAAATTCAAACTCTATATTTTCAGGTTGACACCATACATAAAAATAGTTGGCAAAAAGAAAAAAAGTCCCACTCTTAAAAAACCTGACACAAAGAAATAAATGTGTGAGGATTGTCAATTGTATTTATAAAAGGTAAGAATCAAAGAAGGAAGAATTACCTTAGTATATATTTCAAAAACCTATAACCATCAACCATTATGGTTTGACACAAGTAGAGGTGACTACATTAGTGGAATGAAATAACAAGTTAGAAAATAGATTGAGGTGTATATTGGAATGTACTACATGATATTGGAGATTTTTTAATTTAATGGGAAAATAATGTTTTACTTAACCATCCCATGGTGGCAATGGGTGACATCTCCAGGAAGAGCCTCTAATCCTCACTTGGGTGAGCCAAAGATAAAATGTAACCAAAATGTTTGTACCATCTAAATATCCGGAAATAAAAAAAGAGAGAGAGAGAGAGAAATGCAAGCCAGTTGCCAATCCCAAAGCAAGCCCTAGTCAACATCCATGACTACAAATAATCCATACTAGTAGTTTATATCCATCAATTTTTGGCTCTGCCTCCAGTGCCCATAGGAAACATTTCTGATTACATGGAATAAACCTTCCTTTAATCTGAGACAAACTGAACACTTGACTATAGAAATACAGGTATCTCTAGAGAGAAGAGCACACAGGCAGGAAGCCCCAGGAAGAACCAGGGGATGAACACACCCCAAGTATATGAAGGAAGGAAGAGTAGAGACCAAACACATGTAGAGGCATAGAGCTGTGTTACTGGCAGTCAATGAGGTGATTGGTGTCAGTTGTTTAGAACCTATGACCCCACAACCCAGTATATCCACCCAGCTCTTGTGAGAATGACAAAAAAGGACCATACATGTACCATCGCATGATCAGTGAACACAGATTCAGCAGTTGAGGAGCCCTTAATCTGATGGGAGGTGAGACATACCTATCCACCCTCCCCTGCACAACTGCAAAACATTTCTGACAGCTTCAAATAGAATAGAGTAGCTACGTATACATAACTATCTTTGCATGTGTAGATTTCTATTAATATAGAGATGTGTAAGAACATTCTCTGCTAGTTCAAACTTAAGTTTTTGAACTAACTTCAAAGTTAGTTCAAGTTTGAACTTAGTTTGAAGTTTGAACTAAGTTACTAGTAGTTCAAACTTAACCAACTTTAGCTAAATTGATAAATAGAAGGAAATATAGGAGGCTGCAAATAAGTATGGAAAGAGTCTATGCTTTTATATATCTCTCACCTAAATAGTGCACATTGTACACAGTAGGTAATATCTTGTCTTGCATGTCCTTCCTCTACTGAATCGCCAATGTCCATTAAGTCACAGTAGATGAGCACACATAATCATTGCTTAGCTCCATTTATAAGTGCAAACATGTGCTATCTGGTTTTATGTTCCAGGGTTACTTCACTTATAATAATGGCTTCCAGCTCCATCCAAGTTTCTGCAAAACACATTATTTAATTCTATTTCATGGCTGAGTCATATTCCATGGTATGAATATATATATACATACACACACACACAGACAGACAAAGACACACATACATTTTCTTTATCCACTCATCACATGGTGGGCAATTAAGTTGGTTCCATGTTTTTGCAATTGTGAAATGTGCTGCAATACACATACAGGGTCAGGTGTCAGGTGTCTTTTCTATAAAATGAATTCCTTTGCTCTGGGTAGATCCCTAGTAGTGGAATTGCTGGACTGAAAGGTAGATCTCCTTTTAGTTCTGTGAGAAATCTCCATACAGTTTTCCATGGAGGTCATACCAATTTACATTCCCGGCAACAGTTTATAAGCGATCTGTTTTAAAGCATCTGTGCCAACATTTATTGTTTTTTGCCTTATTAATTGTGGCCATTCTGATGGGTGTAAAGTGATATCTCATTGTAATTTTAATTTGCATTTCCCTGGTAGCTTATCCTATTATCTTGTGAATTCTCTGTCATTTGAAGCAGTCAAACATATGTTAGAGAACCACAGAGTATATGCAGTTTGTAGGAAGGGTCAATTTATGAGTATAGGGAAAGGTATAAAATTTCTGGGATGGGAAAATAATACCATAAAAATGTCAGTTTTAAGCAAATCAATATACAAGACATATATTTGTATATATATAGTCATCTAACATATATAGCATGAGAGTGGTTGAGATGATCTCTCAATATATCTATATAAACTGTCTCATCCTACACCTAAGGAAAAACCAAATTCAAACTCTATATTTTCAGGTTGACACCAAACATAAAAGTAGTTGGTAAAAAGAAAAAAAGTACCACTCTTAAAAAACCTGACACGATGAAATAAATGTGTGAAGATTGTCCATTGTATTTGTAAAAGGTAGGATTCAAAGAAGGAAGAATTACCTTACTGTATATTTTCAAAAGCTATAACCATCAAACATTATGGTTTGACACAAGTAGAGATGACTACATTAGTAGAATGAAATAACAGGTTAGGAAATAGATTGAGGTGTATATTGGAATGTACTACATGATATTGGAGATTTTTTAATTTAATGGGAAAATAATGTTTTACTTAACCATCCCATGGTAACAAAGGGTGACATCTCCAGGAAAAGCCTCTAATCCTCGCTTGGGTGAGCCAAAGATAAAATGTAACCAAAATGTATGTACCCTCTAAATATCCGGAAATAAAAAAAAGAGAGAGAAATGCAAGCCAGTTGCCAATCCCAAAGCAAGCACTAGTCAACATCCATGACTACAAATAATCCATACTAGTAGTTTATATCCATCAATTTTTGGCTCTGCCTCCAGTGCCCATAGGAAACATTTCTGATTACATGGAATAAACCTTCCTTTAATCTGAGACAAACTGAACACTTGACTATAGAAATACAGGTATTTCTAGAGAGAAGAGCACACAGGCAGGAAAGCCCAGGAAGAGCCAGGGGATGAACACACCTCAAGTATATGAAGGAAGGAAGAGTAGACCAAACACATTAGAGACATAGAGCTGTGTTACTGGCAATCAATGAGGTGATTGGTGTCAGTTGTTTAGAACCTATGAGCCCACAGCCCAGGATATCCACCCAGCTCTTGTGAAAATGAAGAAAAGGGACCATACTTGTACCATGCCATGATCAGGGAACACAGACTCAGCAGTTGGGAAGCCCTTAGTCTGATGGGAGGTGAGACATACCTATCCATGCTCCCCTACTCAACTGCAAAACATTTCTGACAGCTTCAAATAGATAAGTATGTATACATAAATATCTTTGTATGTTTAGATTTCTATTAATATATAGATGTGTACAAACATTCTCTGCTAGTTCAAATGACCAAACGTGGCTTAACTGATAAATAGAAAGAAATATGGGAGGCTCCAAATAATATGGAAAGAGTAAAGTGAATGGAATGATTTCCTGGAATGGAGAGATATACATCGAGTATACTATTGGAATATCAGTACGAACATATCTGAACTGTCTACATCTGGGATGAGAGAGACCACAGTGTGCAAAATTGTAAGGTGCATCTTAAATTCATGAAAGAACATACTCTACAATGAGTTGCATCAGGTGCTGTCTCTCAGACACACAAACAGACATGCAAACACCCTCCTTGCAAATCAGATTCCACAGATTTAATTGGCCTTTGTAGAATGAAACACATCCATGTGAGACTTAATCTTGTTTAACAATTTCTCTAAGCTCCGTTTCATGTCTTTGTTTCTTAGACTGTAGATAAATGGGTTTAGCATTGGTGTCAACATAGTGTAGGTGATTGTTCCCATTCTGTTCTGGACAGTATAGCTGGACAAGGGGCGAAAGTAGACATAGGAAACACTTCCATAAAACAAGGGCATGACGGTGAGATGGGAGCTGCAGGTGGAGAAGGCTTTGCGTTTTCCAGCTGCTGAGGGAATCTTGAGAACAGAAATGAGGATTCTCAGGTAAGAGATGAGAATACAGAGAAAAGGAGACATCACAGAGGCCAGCCCTTCTGTCATGGTGACAACCTCATTGACAAAAGTAGAAGAGCAAGACAGCTTCAGGACAGAGCTGAAATCACAAAAAAAATGATGGATAACATTTGATGCACAAAACGTGAGCCGATTCATCAGGAGGACGTATAGGAGGGAGTGGAGGTAGGGGAAAGTGATGGAGAAGGCCAGTAGCAAGGCACAGCACCTGCGGTTCATTACAGTGACATAGTGGAAGGGGTTACAAATGGCCACATAGCGGGCAATGGCCATCACTGCCAGGAGAAAACTGTCTGTGTTTCCAAAGGCCAGGAAGAAATACATTTGTGTCAGGCATTCAGCATAGGAAATGGTCTTTTTCTCTGATAAGAAGTTCACCGGCATCTTGGGAACTATGACTGTTGTGTAGAAAATATCAACAAAGGACAAGGCACTTAGGAAGAAATACATAGGGTTTTGGAGTCGAGGATCAGAGTGGATAGCTGAGATGATGAGCATATTTCCCACCAAGGTGATCAGATATATGATAAGAAAGAGGGCAAAGAGTGGCTTCTGGTCCTCAGGCCGAGAGGAGAGTCCCAGGAGGATAAACTCAGAAAGTCCTGTCAGGTTCGACATTCCCATGGACAGTATGTACCTAAAGGTAAACAACATTTTCAATTAACAGTTCTTCTCTCATCTACAAGTTGCATCTTTTTTAATATTGTTCTTACACTGAACAGATATCAATAGAGCATTTAATCTCATGTTTAATTATTTTCCTGTGTATGGAAACAACCAGAGCTGCTAGTATGTTTTCCCTTTAAAAATCTTTGAGGTATAAATCTGCCTTAGTCAGTTCAGGCTGCCATACCAATTACCTTAGCTGGGGTAGCTTAAACCACAAATATTTATTTCTCACACTTCTGGGGGCTAAAAGTCTAAGCTCAAGATGCCATCAAATCCACTGTCTGGTGAGGGCCTGTTTCATGGCTTTCGGATGGCCATCCTCCCGTGGCATCCTCACCTGGCAGAGCAGAGAGAGGAAGCTGCTCTTGTTATAAGGACACTGATTGCATCATTTGGGCTCCAACCATCACGACCTCATTACGTCCCAAGGCCCCAACTCCTAATACCATCACATTGGGCATTGGCATTTTAACGTATGAATTTTGAGGAGGGGACACAAATATGCAGTCCACAGCAAGATCTATAGAGACCATAGGTAGAAAGAGAGGTAAGGGATGGGTGAGGGCTAGAGAGATAATAGGATTGAGAATTCGATACCTTTTTCCTCCTCTCTACTTTGTGGCTTGCTGATCATCACAGGAACCACAGAGGCAGACTATGAATAAGGTTCAGGTCATATTCTGATTAAGATTATCTGTGGTTCACCCACATCTAGATCATAATGTGGTAGTTATCCCTAGCTTGTGGTTGATGAACAACCTTTCTTTGAAATCAAGATGTTTCCTTCTACATCATTTGCAATGGAAGCAAGAAAATCACCTAAAGAATACTGTTGGGGTGTAAACAGCTATGTTTTCATTCAGAAAGATGGGGGGACAAAGTATGAGCAGGGAGTTAGCTTGTGTAGGAAGATTCTCTCCTAAACTTCCCTTCTCTTCAGCTGATAATTAATACCCTGAGGTTAGGAGAATGTGACTCAGAAGTAGACTGCCATAGAGCAAGATCCAACATTGGAATATGAATATGGAACATCTACACTCAGGATAAACATCAGGTAGCTCTCTCATTTAGCGTCAAGCGATGACTAGTTTTCTCTCAGAGATCAGATATTTCCACGTTCTCACCAGGCACTCTCAAAGTTGATTTCTTACCTGGAAAGGACATTGATATTTTGCCTCATATATTTCCTTTCATTTCTGCTCCATGAAATGATTGATCGAAGGAAAACAAATCTGTGCCTGGAGACAGCACACAGAAAGGTATCTCACTGCAGAAAGTCTCAAAATGCTTGTTGCTTCAGATTGATCCCTTCCCTGGATTCTTACCATCATTCACAATGTCTATGTACTCCTAGCCCCTGCTTTCCTCGTGGGAGTATCTTCTGAGACTTTGCCACTAAGTCCCTGGCGTTTGGTGGGGGAGAGAATAAGAAAGCACACATTCATTAACTTTGTGCAGCACTGTCTCCAATGATCCAGAGGGATTACAAGTGTTCTCACTCCCCAGGTGGACCCACAGTCCTCTCACAATCTCCAAGTTTTGTGCAACATCTGCTTAGCTTAGCATAGGTATCCAAGATGGACAGTACTTTCCTGTTCCTGGCTCTTCCAAGCTCTTTGAGGACTTACTTGGGAGATGTCACAAGTAGTACTGAAGATGGAGTACTGGGTATTGCTACCTGTGAACCTATTTTCCCCCTTGAACCTATAAAATTTCAATTTGGATTCCCCCTTAGTGCCTCAATTTCTTCAAAGGACACTACCCTCAAGTACCCCAACACCCTCAGTACCTTCTTTCCCAACCCTCCCAAGATTAGATACAGCCAGCTGTTTAGTATCAGCAACCCCATGACTAACTTCTAATGAAACGTAGTGTCATAACCGTTTAACTAAACCATAGGTCACCCTTTCCTCATTCGGTAATCTCCAAGTCTGATGAGCACATATTTGATTCCTGTTCCTTGCTATCACATTAAAGAAAGCCAATAGTTTCAGATATTTTACTCCGGTTCATTCATGGAAGCACACAGAACCACACATCAGGGTTTGCAATTGCCTTGTATTTTACATCTTACCCGTTTTCTGTCACTTACTGATTTTTGATTCCATCTTCAGTCACCTCACATTCTTTCTTTTTTTCCTTTCTCTCCAAGTTTTCTTAAGGTATAAATGATAAATATAAATTGTACATATTCAAGGTATAAATATGATGATTTGCTAGACATATACATTGTGGAATGATTACCACATTCAAATTAATTAACACATCCATGACTATACATTAACATTGTGTGTGTGTGTTTGGTGAAAACACCTATGATTTACTGGCTTAGGAAATTTTATGTGGTCAATATAGTATTGTTAACTATAATCATCATGCTGTACATTAATTCCTCACAACTTCTCATCTTATAACTGAAAGTGTGTATCCTTTGACCAATATGTTTCTACCCCCACCAACTCCCAGCTCCTGACAACCACCATTCTACTCTCTCTTCCTTTATATTTTCTTTCTTACTTTTATAAA
Source organism: Mirza zaza (assembly GCA_008750895.1). NCBI lineage: Eukaryota > Metazoa > Chordata > Mammalia > Primates > Cheirogaleidae > Mirza > Mirza zaza. Next base: position 2,371 of record VSMD01091939.1, on the reverse strand, counting down.
TGTTGATACATTTAGGGGATTAAAAAATGTTTTTTTCTTGCATGGATGAATTGCATAGTGCAATGTCTATGCTTTTGGAATACCTATCACCTAAATAGTGCACATTGTATCCCACGGGTAATTTCTTGTCCTGCATGCCGTTCCTCTACTGAGTCACCAATGTCAATTAAGTCACAGTAGATGAACACACATACTCATTGCTTAGCTCCATTTATAAGTGCGAACATGTGGTATCTGGCTTCTATTCCAGTGTTACTGCACTTATAATAATGCTTTCCAGTTCCATCCAAGTTTCTGCAAAACACATGATTTCATTCTTTTTCATGGCTGAGTCATATTCCATGATATGTATACACACACACACATACAAACACAAACACAAACACACACGCATTTTCTTTATCCACTCATCACGTGGTGGGCAATTAAGTTGGTTCCATGTGTTTGCAATTGTAAATTGTGCTGAGATACACATACAGGGTCAGGTGTCTTTTCTATAAAATGAGTTCCTTTGCTCTGGGTAGATCCCTAGTAGTGGAATTGCTGGACTGAAAGGTAGATCTGGAGGTCATACTAATTTATATTCCCAGCAACAGTTTATAAGCGATCTGTTTAAGGCATCTGTGCCAACATCTATTGTTTTATGCCTTATTAATTGTGGCCATTCTCATAGGCATAAGATGATATCTCACTGTATTTTTAATTTGCATTTTCCTGATAGCTTATCTCATTGTGTTGCGAATTCTGTCATTTGAAACAGTCAAACAAATACTAGAGAACCACAGAGTGTATGAGGTTTGTAGGAAGGATCAATTTATGAGTATAGGGAAAGATATAAAATTTCTAGGATGGGAAATTAATACCATAAAAATGTCAGGTTTAAGCAAATCAATATATAAGTCATATCTTTGTATATGTATGGTCATCTAACATATGTAGCATGAGAGTGGTTGAAGTGACTTCTCGATATATCTATCTAAATTGTCTCATCCTACAACTAAGGAAAAACCAAGTTCAAACTCTATATTTTCAAGTTGACACCATACATAAAAACAGTTGATAAAAGAAAAAAAGTACCACTCTTAAAAAATTTCATATGAAGGAATAAATGTGTGAGGATTGTCAGTTTTATTTATAAAAGGTAAGATTCAACGAAAGAAGGATTACTTTAGTATACATTTTAAAAAGCTATAACCATCAAACATCATGACACAGTAGAGGTGATTACATTAGCAAAACAAAATAACAAGTTAGGAAATAGATTTAGGTGCATATTGGAATTTACTACATGATATCAGAGATTTTTTAATTTAATGGAAAATAATGTTTTGTTTAACCTCATCCCATGGTGGCAAAGGGTGGCATCTCCATGGAGTCTTCATTAGAGACTATAAAGAGCAATGCAAGCCAGTTGCCAATCCCAAAGCAAGCCCTAGTCAACATCCATGACTACAAATAATCTATACTAGTAGTTTATATCCACTGATTTTTGGCTCTGCTTCCAGTGCCCATAGGAAACATTTCTGATTGCATGGAATAAACCTTCCTTTAATCTGAGACAAATTGAACAAGTGACTATAGAAATGCAGGCATCTTTAGACAGAAGAGCACACAGGCAGGAAGGCCCAGGAAGAGCCAGGGGATGAACACACCTCAAGTATATGAAGGAAGGAAGAGTAGAGACCAAACACATGTAGAGGCATAGAGGTGTGTTACGGGCAGTGAATGAGGTGATTGATGTCAGTTGTTGAGAACCTATGACCCCAGAGGCCAGGACTTGGACCCAGCCCTTGTGAGAATGAAGAAAAGGGACCATAGTTGTACCATAGCATGATCAGGGAACACAGACTCAGCAGTTGCGGAGCCCTTAATCTGATGGGAGGTGAAACACACCTATCCACGCTCACCTACACTTCAGCAAAAAATTTCTGACAGCTTCAAATAGAATAGAGTAGCTTTGTATGCATAAATATCTTTGCATAGGTAGATTTCTGTTAATATATACATGTATACAAACATTCTCTGCTAGTTCAAATCACCAAACTGGGCTTAATTGATAAATAGAAGGAAATATGGGAGGCTCCAAATAAATATGGAAAAAGTAAAGCGAATGGATGATTTCCTGTGGCGTAATTGATAAATAAAAGGAAATATAGGAGGCTCCAAATAAATATGGAAAGAGTAAAGGGAATGGAATGATTTCCTGGAATGGAGAGATATTATAGTGCAAGACTATGATTAGAGTATCATTATCAAGACATCTGAACCCTCCAGTACTGGGTTGACAGAGGTTACTGGATGCAAAACTACAAGCTGCAGCTACAATTGATGAAAGAGCATTCTCCACACAGTAGTTTCATCAGGTGCTGTC
>VSMD01091933.1:0-62691 GCA_008750895.1 Mirza zaza | reverse complement strand
ACAGAGTCTCACTTTATTGCCCAGGCTAGAGTGAGTGCCGTGGCATCAGCCTAGCTCACAGCAACCTCAAACTCCTGGGCTCAAGCGATCCTGCTGCCTCAGCCTCCCAAGTAGCTGGGACTACAGGCATGTGCCACCATGCCCGGCTAATTTTTTCTATATATATTAGTTGGCCAATTAATTTCTTTCCATTTATAGTAGAGACAGGGTCTCGCTCTTGCTCAGGCTGGTCTCGAACTCCTGAGCTCAAACGATCCGCCCACCTCGGCCTCCCAGAGAGCTAGGATTACAGGCGTGAGCCACCGCGCCCGGCCAACAGTTGTGTTTTTTATTTTAAAATAATAAAAGAGTATTATTTTTTAATAGGAGAATCTTATTTACACTGCTGATCCAGAATCATTTGAAGTAAACACGAAAGATATGGACAGTACATTGAGTAGAGCATCTAGAGCTATAAAAAAAACTTCAAAAAAGGTAAGTTTTAGTAAATTATTATTTGACATATCTCTAAAATATATTTTCCAGACTATCTTCAAATAATACTGCCATAAACAACAGTATAAAGATAGTCTATACAACAAAGCTATTCTTTGGTTCTAGGAAATGACTCACAGAGACAATAGTTTTAGTTCAGTGACTTCTTTGCCACAGTAATTATAACTTATCCCTCCTATTCTTGTCATAGTGATAATACTATGAATTATACTTCAGTAGAAATGTACTGTTGGTGTTTTAGATCTAGATTTGTGTGCATTCATCTTAAATATCACCTCAGATATTTTTTAGCAAATGTCACATGACAGAGTCAGGAGACCTGGAATCTATTCCTGGCTTTAGACGTATGTTTTAGTCTTCTCATATTGAAGACAACTTTCTTACTTATCAGAGTTGTTGAGGACTACATAAGTATGTTGGCAAATAGGGCTTTTTTAAAAGAACAACTAGAATTTTTGTGTTCCAAGGGAAATTTGCAACTATATTCTCTACTGTTAGATTTATAAGTTTTGTTTTGTTTTCTTTCCCTTTGTGGAAAGACCTTGTACTTGAATCATCTTTGTATCTTCCATTATTTAACATGTATGATGTTTAATAGACAAGCATATTAAATGATATTTCAAATGAACTCCACTCTTACAATAAAAAATGGAGGCTCTGGTAATATTATATTAAAGAACTCATACCTAGACTAGCTAAATTAGACAAGAACTCAGGTTTCTTCTCTCCAAGGCTAGGTTTTTACGTTCCATCTTCTTCCATTGGACTGCAATGCTATCTAAATGTAAGACAGAATAGTCTACAAAATTTTCCCACTCCTTTGTGCCTAAGAGATTATAATTCTGCCACATACTATTAGTAGGAAAACTTTTAATATGTATTTAACTTTTTTATTCATATGTCTAAACATTCTTATCAGCCATATTACATTTGTCCAGGCGTACCTAACTGTAACTCTTTTTAATTCTAGGTTACAAGAGCATTCTCTTTCTCCAAAACCCCAAAAAGAGCTCTACGAAGGGCTCTTATGACATCCCATAGCTCAATGGAGGCAAGAAGCCCTTCCAGCAATGAAAAACATGTAATGACTCGTCTGTCTAGCACATCATCATTAGCAGTAAGTGATTTTGATTTAATGGGCTAAATTACTTATTCATATTTATGGAGTTGGTATGGAATTTGTTAACTTTTAATATATGGAAGTATTAATATCTTTAATCATTTTTTATGTGTCTCTGAACTTCTAACGTCTTTATTGGGTAAAGGCAAATGAGAAAACCTTACTATTAATGAACTAGAGACATAAAGTGCAGTTTATTTGATATGAAATTTTATTGTGATTGATATATGTTCTAAAATCTCAAAGGAAAGAAACAAGTTTCAATGTGGCCTATCACTTTACTGATGTAAATAGCTATGATTCTGTTTACATGGATTGGTTCCAATAACATAGCAGAATCTGAGTTTTATTCCTTTTGCAAGTTCTGTGATGAGTACAATACAATCTCTGAAATTGAATTTCACAGGATGATATGGGTTCTAAATTTAGGTATATATTTTTAAATATTTCCTGAACAACCTAAACTTCCAATAAACGCAAAATTATTGGATGTTAATATGAAGAGTCTTTCTAACATGTATTACTATTGCTAAGTATTTGAGTGATATATCTGTTCTTTGTAAAATTATTTATTAACCTAACCTATGCAGGTCATGAAAAATGCCTGTTACTTCTTAACTCTATGTTCTTCAGCAAGTGTCTTATTCTCTCTTACCTACAGATGTGAGAAAAGATGTTAGTAGTGCTTACTTACCCCATGATGTTATTGTAAGGACTAAATAATATATATACATATTATATAATCACACATGCATAGGATATGAGTATATACTGAGAAGACTTTTGGGTAGTGGTTAAGAGCATGAACTCTGGAACCCAAGTGTTCATATCCATGCTCTGCTATTTTTATGACTTTTGGCAAGTTATTAAAGATCTCTCAATTTTAATTTCACTGTCTGTAAAATGAGTCTCAAGTGTGTAAGGATTAAATGACTTAATATATGTAAAGTGCTTAGAATAGTACTTGGCACATTGTGAATGCTCTGGTGTTTGTAAGTGGTTACCTTTTATTATGTAAAATTTATACAGGCAAGACACATAATACTCAATAAATGTTTTTTAAAAAGCTAGTTAAAGATTTTAGTTAGCACAGCAAAGAGTTACGGTTAAATCTATTAGTATATTTATACAGGTTTTTGATCAAGGGTACCCTTAACCAATGGGAGAGAAGTTGTACTTAGTTGATTATGTAAATATATGCAAAGTAATTTGACCAAAATTGACAAAATGTAGATAAACATTCGATTTTTGTTTATTTTCTGCATCCATAGTAACTATTGTAAATTTTATTGCCTTTCAAATGAAGGTAAATGAATTTTATAGAAAATTTTTAGAAAATTATATTATTTATGATTTTGTCACATTTATATAGACAATATACATAGGAACACCTAAAATATATTTAAGTCATTCATGTGCTCTTCTCAAATGCTTGTTTCTGTTCTAACAGATTACCCATTCTGTTTCCACAAGCAATATAATTGGATTTACTAAGCATGTTTATGTTCAGCGCTCAAACTCTACTGGTGGGCGCTCTAAATACTCCTGGTTTCGATCTATACGTCATTCTACCTCTCGAGCTAGTTTTTCAGAGATACTAGAAGGAAATATTGATTTTTCAAATTTCAAAAAAGGTTCTTTTCAAGTCATCTTTGACATTTGTGAAGAATTAGGAGATATGCCAAGCACTAATGGAAACAAGACTCATGAAGTTTAATGTGAGCTTATTAGCTATTTGAAATTTATACTTGGGGGACAAAAAAGAAAATATTCTTTCTCCACTGAATAACTTACTTATTGGGTGGGTGGGGACTTTGGAAGTCATAACTTTCTGTCTGATTTGAATTCATAACTATTGAGGTTTAATACAGTTTCTTTGAATTTTGGCACATACAAATAGTTTTGGAAGTTAATTTACTTTTTTTTTGAGACAGAGTCTTGCTCTGTTGCCCAGGCTAGAGTGCGGTGCATGGCATCAGCCTAGCTCACAGCAACCTCAAACTCCTGGACTCAAGCCATCCTCCTGCCTTAGCCTCCCGAGTAGCGAGTAGCGAGACAATAGGCCTGTGACACCATGCCCAGCTAATTTTTTCTATTTTAGTTGTCCAACTAATTTCTCTATTTTTAGTGGAGACGGGGTCTAGCTCTTGCTAAGGCTGGCCTAGAACTCCTGACCTCAAGTGATCTTTCCCCCTTGGCCTCCCAGAATGCTAGAATTACAGGCGTGAGCCACCATGCCCAGCCTAATTTACTCTTAAGTCTGGAAAAATAAGTTTGGAAATTTTCATGTTTAAGACAATGATCAGGCCAGGTGCGGTGGCTCAAGCCTGTAATCCTAGCTCTCTGGGAGGCCGAGGTGGGCGGATCGTTTGAGCTCAGGAGTTCGAGACCAGCCTGAGCAAGAGCGAGACTCCATCTCTACTATAAATAGAAAGAAATTAATTGGCCAACTAATATATATAGAAAAAATTCGCCGGGCATGGTGGCGCATGCCTGTGGTCCCAGCTACTCGGGAGGCTGAGCCAGGAGGATTGCTTGAGCCCAGGAGTTTGAGGTTGCTGTGAGCTAGGCTGACGCCACGGCACTCACTCTAGCCTGGGCAATAAAGTGAGACTCTGTCTCAAAAAAAAAAAAAAAAAGACAATGATCAGTTTAAAGAATAGGAATGATGTCATGAGTAGTGGACTTTTATTCCAGGTTTGATTCTTAATGTTAGATTTTTGGTATTTGTATAAAATTCATGATTTTAATATGGCAAATCATAAAAGTTCTACCTGAAGAAAGTGTAAACTTTTATACTATTTAAGTCACTGTTTTATTATCATGTGATTGGTAACATTTTGCCAACTCAGCTTTATAAGCACTTCATTTTCACTATCTTACTGATGAAAAATTATAGCCAGCTACCTTATTGGCTCTAAGTTTAGTTACAGTTAGCCATTCATTTATGTTAAAATAAAACAGTAGTCTTATAATTTATTTTGATTTACACTCACTCTTGGGTTTTGTATTATTGTACACTTTTTTGTTATAGTTAATAATAAAAATTCTGATGATATTTAACTTTGAAACAATAAATTCACACAGTTTAGCAATTTAATAATCACTTATTCAGAAGGATTGCTATTATGCTTAATTTTGATATGGAACAAAATTATATATGTACATAAAATATACATACATGTATACACATGAGTTTCACATATAATACAAACACTCTTTGGGAGTGTATGACTTAATTTTAGAAAATTATTTTCCATGAAGTCATTTAATTGATCTTAATTCTGCTTTATGAAAGCAGATCTTAATTCTTCTTTAAGAAGAAACTACTAGGAAATGTCTTTTTACCTCAAAAACTTGTTTACTAATTTGTAATTTTTTCTTTATAACCTGAAACACCAAATCATTAATTTCTCACAGAAGAAAAATTAGATATCACTACTAGCAATAAGCCAATATCTGTTCCATTAGAGTTAATATCTAGTTAACTGGTCTGTTCATTTGGTTTTTGTTTTTTAAAATGCTAAAAATAGCATTAATTATGTTTTTTCCCTATTCCATTCCCGTTATTTTAAATTCCTTTATTTAAAGAGTTTAGAATTATCAGATGTCTTTTAATTAATTTTATTATGATAATTTATAAAATGTAGAAATGATAGGCATAATACTGAACTGTATGCTGCAATTTTTTTAGAGAAAAATTTAAAATATAAAATATTTGTCTTGTTTTGTCTTTACAGGGTATCCCATCTCCCTCCCTTGTCAGCCTTCCTTCCTTCTTTGAAAGGAGAAGTCATACTTTAAGTAGATCTACAACTCATTTGATATGAAGCCTTAAAAATATCTTAAATTACAGAAATGTATAAACATTTCATACTCAAATAACAAACTGACTTAAATGGTACTTGTAAGTAGCACTTGCTGAAAGCTAGAAAGAAGATAAGTAACACTAAACTATGCTATTTGATTTTCTTCTTGAAAGAGCAAGATTTACCTCTTATATTTTTCAAGTTAATTCATGTAAAAATTATATTGATTTTGATGTAATTTATCTCTTTGTTCAAATCCCTTATTTGAAGACCAATAATTTAACTTATTCATAATATCAGTAGATTTGCAACCCTGATACAGTAAATAAATTTTTTTGGTGGGTGCCAAATACTGCTGTGAGTCTATTTGTCTGGAAATGAATTTATAGAAATAGATATTGCTGTGTCTCAGTTTCTGCAAAGAGAAAATGATATTGCAGTACTTACTAGATTTTTAAAACTTGCATAGATTCCTAATTAAATAGTGGGGTCTTATTTTGCATGTGCTGTTTGAAGTATTTAACTGCTCCTTTTGCAGTTTATTTTTTCTCAAGTGTTTTTAAGATCTGGTATGTGAAATTTGAAAGAATTACCCTTATTAATGAGAATAGCGTTTAAAGGAGATTGTTTCAAAATATTTTTGCAAATTGAGATAAGGACAGAAAGATTTAAGAACATTGTATATTTTGCAAAAACAAGATTGGTATATATTTGTAGCAGTTTCAGAGACAGTTCTGTGTTTTTTTGGTGATTTTAGCCACTAGCAAATCTTGATTAGTTTGATATGGAATTTTATTTCAAACAATAAGACCATGGGAATATTGTAGTAAAGAATGTTTATACCTTTTACGAAACAATTCTAAAGTTGCTGTCAGTTTTACAAATCTGCTGTAAAATGCTTAGATATATGTATGGTCAACTTTTTATTGTGGTCTTATAATTAAATGTAAAATTGAAAATTTATTTGCTATTGTAAAATATATTTCAAAGCTTGATGTTATCTTTCACAATAGCCTTTTTATATATAGTCAGTAATTCAGAATACTCCAGTTCTTATGAATAAATGCATTTTTATTTCCTACTTGTTTAGGGAATACTGCAAAATTTAATTATCACTTAATTTTCAGTTATCTGCTTTAATAGTTTAACTGTCTATAGATTTTTTCTATGCCACATATCTTTCACTTCTGAGAATAGTACATGACCCTTTGCTATATTTTAAAAGCAGTTGTATTAGTAAGAACTTTGTAAATAAAATACTTAAAACCTAAGTATATTTTATGTCTCATGTCTTAAATAATTCTTTCAGATAAATTTTCATAGGCTTAGGTTTGGAATGTGTTGCGTAAGATAAACAAAAAACAAAAATTTCATAGGCAAATATGAATGCCTATGCTCTTTTATATATTTGCTTGCTTATTTTGTTTATTCCTCCATTAATATTTTTGAGCATTTTGTATGCTGAAGTCTAAACTGGAGTTTTTAATCTGGAATCTACTTTGTGGGATGGAGGTAGTAAATCCTATATTTTACATAAAATTTTATATTTGTGTGTATGAATTCTTCAGGCAGAAAATATACAATTTTTATCATTTTACTGGGGATGGGGCTATTATTCCCCCAAAAGGGTGAGGTTTCCAGAGGCAAGAAATGACATGAGGTAAGGCATGAATTTGGGAAAGTATTGGTTGTACATAGTAAAATATAGGAAGTAGTTAATTTTAGGTCCAAAGGGAATGTTTCTAGTTTTTATCATCAACTACTTGCTCTAGGTTTTTCGTAAATCCCTCATTATCAGATGATGACAGTTAAGAATCGTTAAGATGTTGTATCAGGGATGGATATTAAATATAATTAACTGTTTCTCCTCTATTGAGAAAATCATATGTATGTTTTATTTATTATTGTAAGAGTCCTTATAACTGCCTAAAGGCATTTAGTTTATCAAATAGTATTATTCCAATAATGCAAGGGTGGTTGAACATCAGAAAATTTATCAATATGACTTATATTGACAATTTATAGGAGAAAGGATATGATTTTTCAATAGGTTCCAAAAGGGCGTCTAATAAAACTTAGCTACTGTTCTTAATAAAAATCCTAAGTAAGTACTTTTATGTACTTATGCAACATGTCTGACTAAACAACTACATTCATAGTGGGTGTCCTTCTAATAGAACCAGCAAGCATTTCTCTAAAATATAACCAAAGAACAATTTTAGTATATAACTAATGTTAAAAAGAATAATATAGAAATGCTAAGGTAAGCAAAATTGAGAAATCAAAGCTATAGTGGTAAGTGTAGACTGATAACAAAGACTGGTTGAAGAGATTTAAGACCGAGATGTAGATCTCATACTGCTAGAGAGTTGAGCTCTCACAGTCTGGCTGGGAGAGATCTCAATTAAAAGCAAAAGAGGAAAGAAAGGCATGAGGAGAGTGAAGAGATGTAGCAAATAGAATCTATACTCCAAGAACTGGAAATAATGGATGAATAAAAAAAAAACACTTGAATATATTTATTTAAGAAAGAACTCATACTTGTAAGGACAGATAAATTGATGCACAGATAAGTAAATTGATTTATTGAACAGAAATCAGTTTGTTATTCATAGTAAAATTATACATGACCAAACTTATATCCATTCTTACCTAGGGAAACTTTTATACATGTACACCATCACACACATGTGCAAGAATGTCCATAGCAGCATTGTTTATAATATGTCAAGATTGAAACAACTAAAATGTCTAACAGCGGTACAATTTACTGGCATACAACACTGAAAATGAATACATGTCACCTACATGCAGTAACAAATAAATTTTAGGAACATACTGAGTGAAAAAGCAAGTCAGAAAAATACATATAGCATTATTCTAACTATATAAAATTCAAAACAAGCAAAACTAAGTTATTTTGAGATAGATGATAGCTGGTAACACTTAAAAGAAGAACAAGGGCATAATTAACATGAAATTCTGGATAACAGTTGCATCTTGGAGGGGTGGGTAAATTTAGGCAGAGACGTGGTCAGGGAGGATCACAGAGGGAGTGTCTAAGATTCTGGTAATTTTCATTTCTTAAACAGGATGGTATGTACCTGGGTTTTTATTTTGTTATTCTTATACCATTCACTTTAAATTTTAAGTTGTATTACATATTTCAAAATAAAAATTTTTAAAAGAGAAAAAAATCCTCAAAATAAAATAGTAATATAAGGAAATTACCTAAGCATGATAAAGACTTTATAACAATGGACAGATATCATAATACATAGTAAAATACTAACACCATTGCATTAAATTAGGGAAAGAAATTTATCCTCCATCACCAGAACTATTTGTTTGGTTGTTAAGGTTTGAGGTAAGTCTAATAATACAAGAAATATAATTAGTATAAATTTGAAAGAAGAATAAGCAACAATTTCATTATTTGCAGATAATGTGGCTGTATACTCCAGAGACCTCCCTAAAAATCTTATAGCATCAATATTTGATTGGTTACATAATGAACATACAAAAATCAAAAGCTTTTCTCCAATGTAATAATATCCAGTTAGCATTTGAAAAAAAAATTTTTTTAAATTCCTTTACATTAGTGACAAAATTTATAAAATTCTTTGAAATTTAATAAGAAAGGTACAGGCAAACCATTATTGAACTACAAGAATCAATCTTAAATGATCATAGGAACTTATTTATCCTAGATGGGAATATCTAATATTTAAAATAATTTTTCCCAAATTAATAAGTAAATCTGTTGCATTTCCATTTAGAACATTGTCTATTTTTTTAACCCCTTCTCTTTTTTCTAACAGGATAAAATGATTCTAATGTGTATAGGTGAGAATAGACACCTGAGACTAGCCAAAACTCTTTTCCAAATTAGTGAGGGAAGACTTGCCTTGTAAATATTGATGCTTAATTAAACCCACTTAATGGTAATAGCGAGATTAGTAAGCAATATAAAATTCCAGAGAGAAGATCAGAGTATTATGAGAAACTAATAAATGATAAAAATACCATTTCAATTTGTTAGCTAAAGGATAATTTATGAATATGCTGGCATTATGGGCCATCAGGAAGAAAACAGTTATATTGATAGCTGACATCATTTTAAAAATTCAGTTTTAAATATAAATTCAGTTTATATTTTATACTTTATGTAAAAGTATAAAATATAGAATAAAATTTAGGAAAATATTTGTGTAACTTTGGTATGTCAGAAAAACCCAGAAGCTAAAACATAAATATAGACATGTTTCACTTCATAAAAATAGTTTTTATATGACAAAAAATTGTATATACTTAAACGATTTTAAAAAACAGCAAAAAGAATTTTCCATATCATATGGCAAGGGGCATATATCTAAAAAATACAGACAACTTATAAATTCATTTGTAGGAAAAGAACCAACAAAATTCGTGAGAAATAATGAGTAATGAGGTCTTTTATTATGTATTTTTATTATAATTAAAAATTTTTTTAGCATAATATTTAGGGTCAGAATAAGACTACCTGAGCTTGAATCTCAGCTTCACCTCTTGGTAACTGAGTGCCTTTGGATAGGTTCCTTAACCTCTTTTTATATCAGTTTTGTCTATATAAATGGAGGTAGTTATAGTACCTTCCTCATAGGTTTATTGTGAAAATTTCACTTACAGCAGTGACTTATACTCAGCTACCAGTTGATAAATTATTATTACTATCATAATTTTAAAAAATGAATTGGGGATGATACTAATAATAGTCCCTTATATCTTTGGAAACTATGAGAAGTGAAAAAGATGATCTATGTAAAGCACTTACCATGGGTCATCACACACTGGTATGTAGTAATAATGTTAATTGTTAAGTTTTATTAGATTAAGAATAAAATTTTTTTACTGTAAATGTTAATTAGTATTCTTATTGTTAAAAATTCAAAGTGGCATAATTAGAACATTATGGTGCTAGCATCAAAACAAATTAATGAAATAGAATAAAAAGTTCAGAGACAATAATATATAAGAATGTAGTTTATAACAAAGGTTTTACTTCAAATATGGAAAAGCAAAACTATAGTATTGAAGAGTGATGCTCAGACAACTAGCCAAACCTTTGGGGAGAAACAGATTCATATGTCTCCTCAAATACCAGGATAAATCTAGATACACTAAAATTTGTAATGTAAACCCTTAAAATATCAGAAGGAAATGAAGGTGAACATTTATAAAGTTTCAGAAAGCTTTTCTAAGGATAGTATCAAAGGCAGTAAGTAAAAAAAAAAAAAACAAAAAGATATCTTTGACTATACAAAATAGAGAACTTTGATATATTTTTGAAAATATATAAATATATTTCAGTTGATACTTCTTACCCAGAAACTTAAAATTGGTTGAGAAAGTATTAAGATTTAGTTTTTCTTTGTACAGATGTATATATTTCTTATAATTAAAAAACTCATTCAATAAGGAGAGCTTTAAAGTCTCCTAAAATAAAGTCAAAAGGCAAGCAAAGAGCTGGAAAATATTTATAATGTCATTAACAGTCAAAGCGAAATATACCTTTAATACACAACAGCACTGTACCATCAAGATGTAAATATCAAGATGAATGGACAAGTAATTAACAGGCAATTCATTAAGAATGACCAATGAATATATGAAAAGATACTAAACACTACTAGTAAACAAGCAAATACAAATATAAAGCAAGATGCTATTTTAAAAATCAGATAGGCAGATATTAAAAAGAATGATGCAGTATTGTCACGAGTATGTGGAAACAGGTGCTTTTATGGAATGCTTGTGCTATAAGCTTTCTGGTGTGTAGTTCCAGCAGAATCTTTAAACAAAACAAACATATCCTTTGATGCAGTCAGTGTCCTGGAAATTGATCCTAAGAAAATAGGCAAATGTGTATAGTTGTATTACATAATTGTCAATACCAAAATGTTTTATGTCCTTCAATAGGGAATTGTTTATGTAAATTGTGATAAATTCATGCAATGAAATCTACATAGCCATTAAAATGATATTATAGGTATAGATATATAGAAATGATTTCTATAGATTTATGGAAAGATGTTCATTACCTATTGTGATATGAAGAAAACATGTTATAAAATGGTATAAAGATTGTAGATGGTATTATAGTATAAAGATTGCTAGACGTAAAGCATATGGTAAACCATAAGTAAAATATAAGAAAAAGTCTAGAGGAAGACACACCAAAATATTAACAGTTGTTCTCTAGGGTTAGGACCAAGTGTGATTTTTTTTTTTTTTACGGATAACTCATTTTAATAAACTTACATAATTCTGACTGAAAAAATTACAGTCGAGCAAATTTTCCAATTGATGAGTGCCAAAACTGTTGCATTCTGATCAGCTGCAGACAAGAGCAAAGCTTTCAATGGAAATTTTAACAAGTGGGATCAAGATCCTGAAGCAATTCTTTTTTATTTTTTTTCTTCCCTTTTATTTCATCATATTATGGGGGTACAAATATTTTTAGGGTTACAAATATTGCCCCTGCTCCCTCCTCCCTCCCCACAATGTGCCAGAGATTCAAGCGTGTCCAGTCCGCGGGTGGTGCGCACCACACACATTATGTAAGTATACACCCTTCTCCTCCTCCCCCTCCCGCCTGCCCACCACCCGATAAAAAGGTTTTTTTTCTTTTTTGTTTGTTTGTTTTTTTGACATTTTGGTTACATTGTATATCTTTGCCTCTCCCTAAGAATGGTTAGAGTTATGCCCTTCCCTTCCAAAATGCTTGCCACATCCCTAAGATTGGGTCTTCCCCTGCCCCCCGGAATCCGAATCCCTGGTGAACACTGCCACCATTTGAGCACCATAGTTTTAATCAGTCAGTACCAATTTGATGGCGAGTAGATGTGGGGCCCATTTTCCATGTCTTGTGTTGCCTCATTTTGGATAACGGGCTTAAGCTTAATCTAGGAGAGCATAAATGGTGCTAGCTCACTGTCATTTCTTAGGATTGAGTAATATTCCATTGTGAGCATATACCACATTTTAATTATCCACTCATGAATTGACGGCCATTTGGGTTGTTTCCATGACCGTGCAATAGTGAATTGTGCTGCCATAAACATTTGGGTGCAGATGTCTTTTTAATAGAATGTCTTATGCTCTTTTGGGTAGATGCCCAACAATGCTATTGCTGGGTCTAATGGTATTTCTATTTCTAGCTGTTTGAGGTATCTCCAAATTCTTTTCCACAAAGGTTGCACTAATTTGCAGTCCCACCAGCAGTGTAAGAGTGTTCCTGTTTCTGTATCCTCGCCAGCATTTGTTGTTTTGGGATTTCTTGATATAGGCCATTCTTACTGGGGTTAGGTGGTATCTCACTGTGGTTTTGATTTGCATTTCTCTGATGATTAGAGATGTTGAGCATTTTTTTATATGTTTGCAGGCCATTATTCTGTCTTCTTGATGGGTGGTATTTTTAAAACCTTTCTTCTTTCCTCTATTGTTTGAATTTTAAAATAATGAACAAGTGCTCTACTTATTATCTATCCATCCATCTAATTTTCTCTAGTGGAGAGGGGAGCAGAGGAGCCTGTCATTGTTTCTGCCTCTCTTATTGATGCCCCAATTACTCCATAATCCACAGCTATTTGGTTTATGCACTCACCTCTCCACTCAAACTAGTTTGCCAAGGTCACCGATGACTTCTTGTTTGTCAAATCAGTTCTTACCTATTGGCCCTCTCTGGTTCTGTCTTGTAAACCATTCTCTCCTTTTTTAAAACTTTTTCCTCCTTTGGATCCTTTGTGTGATGGTTAGTTTTATGTGTCAACTTGACTGGATTAAGAAATACCTAGAGAACCTGTAAAGCATTATTTCTGGGTGTGTGTGAGGGTGTTTCCAGAGATCAGTATTTGAGTCAGTGAACTGAGTGGGGAAGATCCCCCCTCAATGTGGAAAGGAACCATCCATTTGGCTGAGGGCCTGGATAGAACAAAAAATATAGAGGAAAGAATTTAATTTCCACTCTCAGAGCTGGTACACATGCTTCTTCTCCTGCCCTTGGTCATCAGAACTCTGGCTTCGGAGTTACACCAATACCTCTCCTTCCCCCTTGCCCATCCTTCTCCAGTTCTCAGGCCTTTGGTCTTGGGCTGAGAATTTCCATCGGCTTTCCTGGTTTTAAGGCTGTAGGACTTAGACTGAGCCATGCAACTGACATCCCAGCGTCTCTAGTTTGCAGACTGCCCAATCCCCTGATAAATCCCCTCATTTATCTATCCATCTGTCCATCCATCCTATTGGTGGTCTCTCTGGAGAACCCTGACAAATCTACCGTGTCACTACTTTTTTCCTACCTATTGAGCTGCATCTCAGTGTATTTTACTGAGCCTTCTCTACCCACCCCTTACATGCAGATGTTTCCCAAATGTTCATCTTTGGTCCTCATTTCTTTGCATTTTCCATACATTATATGCATGTATGTACATGTATATAAAAGTGCTGAGGACATCATCCCCTTAATGATTTAAAACTACTTCACAATTTGCATGTTCAAAGATCTACATACACTATAATAAAGACTTGTATCTAAAATATATAAAGAACTCCTACAAATCAATTAAAAAAGACAAACACCCTTCCTTCACTCCTCCAATACTATTCTCCTTTTGCTGTATGTTTTTCCATGAACAGTATCACCATCCATCCTAGCACCCGAGCCAGACTCCTGGAGCCTAAGCTTAGTCTCCTAGGCCTAAGCTTATCTCTCTTATTACTCGTGGCCAGGCTGTTGATCCCACATCTTTAAGATCTTGTGAATGAATAATCCATTCCCTTGTCTTCATTCCCATTCCCATGCTTCAGGCACACAAGACTTTCTCCTTGATTTTTTGTGGTAACCTTCAGTCTTAACCTAGATTCCCCAAAAGCAGAATCTGGAGCCAAAAGCTTGTATCCAGGTTTATTTGGGTAGTTCACCCTGGGGAGTAGGAGTGGAGAAAGGGGGGAAAGCCAATACAGTTTGTTGTATCAGGTTGGCACTACCACAGATGACTGTTGCTCAATCCCGTGGGAACTTTTCATCTGACACGTGAAAAGGAGAAGCATTGATCTCTCAGCTTCCAGCCCCAGTTGTTCAAGAACAAGTCCATGATATTAAGTCCCTGGCAATGCCAGGTTGCACTTGCATGAATACTCAGCAGTTTTGATACCTCAAAGCCGCAGAAATCTCTGGGGTAGCAGATGAGTGGTAGTGGCACATCCTCCAGCAATGGCTTCAGTAAGAAGAAGAGGGACTGGGAGGATTTAGAGTAGCTTGTATAAAGAGTCTGATTTAACTTCTAGATGATCTTCCTGTCCTCCTGCTATCCATCCTCTATAGCCAGAGTAATCGTCCTAAAACAAAATAATTTTGCTGCTTAAAATGTTTCAGTGTCACTCCTAGAGACCTTCAGAAAAATATACACTCCTTAGCATATTATAAAGGCCCTCCCTTTATTGTCTGGCTTTTTCCTACCTCTCTAGAGCCATCATTCATCACTTCTCCCCATGAACACTTCCCCTACTCTTATTCTAACTCTTTATTTGTGCTGCCTCCTCTCCCTAGAATGCCTTCCTCTCCTTTTCGCTCATATGTTCTCTCCTTCAAGAAGTCTTGATGCTCTATTCTTCCCAGGCTGAGTTAGTTCCCTCCTGATGTTTCGGCATCACCCTGTGTTTGCCTTCATCATAGAATTTGTTATATTCTGTTGCTGCATTTTTGTCTGGTGTATCTGTTAAACTAGATTATCAACTCCTAATATAGAACCTAACAGATAATAGGTGCTCAATAACTTGAAATTGTTCCAGTCTCTATGGGAAAGCTGTATATGGGGAAAGCAAACCAACTATATCGCTAAAATGAAGACTAACTACATTCAATGGATGCCTAAATAACAGGGCGTTTTAGTTCCCCTCAAAAGGCGTTAATCTATCATGTTCCTCTAAGGTGTGCTTTAGTAAGAATGCATATTTTAATCATTGTATGGAGGAGTGTTAGGCAAAGAGGTGAGAAAGGTGGGAGCTCTGAGAGACTAGCAGGGTCCAAAGAGCTGTCTTAATTGTTATAGGTGGTAACAACCCTTCACAGATCACCTGCCTGCAAACAGTGTGAAAACTGATAACCTGTGTAGCCATTTCTTAGAGTGTTTCAGCCCTCCACACAACTTGCTCCCACAAGCTGGAGCTGGAAAAGCAGCCACATGAGCCTGCATGAAATTGGGCAGAGGGCCAGTGGAATTTTTGTGCAGTTTGAAATTGTGACATATGGCACTAATATTATACGTCCCCAAGGTTTGAGTCTTGCTGCCAAGAGGTGTGGCATTGCTATCACCCTGGAAAGTGTGGCAAAGACTTGGGAAAATATTGTAGGCTGAGAGATTATTTTTCACTTCCAACTAAATCTGGCAGGCTGAATTCATTTGCGAAAGAATAGATTCAGCTTGATTTGTTTGGCTTTTGAGGTTTCAGCTTTCATAGAATTAATTTTTGCCAAATTTATTATAACTTTATCTTTAAAAAATAATTGTACACTTTATTTGATTAGAAAAATGATAAATGCTTATAACTATTTCTAGTTTTAGTGTTTCTAATAGTTACCTCCCCAACTCTAAATAATACAAAACACTGCTATTTCTTCAACTGTCAGTTTTAGACATTATTTATTAGCTGAACTGAGAAGCTGAAAAATATTTAATCTATTTAAGCTATGCCTCCTCCCTCCCCCCATTTAAAACAATTGTTATTTTTGTTGTATTTTTTTATCCTACTAAGTGAGGTGGCATCTCACAACTATTAATGGTATTAGATGATGTTAAACATTTGAGTGCTTACTGTGTGTCAGGCATTGTTCTAAACATTTTACACATATTAATTCATGTTATCATCACATCAGACCTATAAAATAGAGATTATTATCCTCATTTTTCAGACATGGAAACTGAGGTACAGAGCAGTTACATACTTGTTCAAGGTTACCAGGGATGGCTGAATTATCTGTGCTGCTAGTGATTATGCTCTGCTGTTCCCTGTGGAGGAGGCTATTAGAGCCCCCAGCCTTTTCAACCTTGCTACCAGTCAAAGCCAGGTGATCCTTGCATCCAGTTCAAATGAATTTTTACTTCCTATCATCAATTCTTCCTTCCATTGCTCAAGATCATACTACATTTTAATTTCCGTGCTTTTTGGACATGACTTTCTTGTACAGTTCTTTCTTCTGGCATTTCTTAGTGTCTTCTTCCCTTCACCCATAACCCTCCCCCTTCCACCTCCTTGCTGGAGGAATTTTAATTAACCCCTTCCTTTCAGATCTCCATTTTCCTGCCCTCCTCTGACCTTGAACTTGGACTCTCTCTGTGGTTATGCAATCAAGACTAACAGTTTCTTTTTTTTGCTGCTTTTCTTCTGTGAATTTTGGGTCCTTGTTTACTCATGGTTTTATCTTTCAATATGCTTCCATCTTCTTCCCATCTCTTAGAAATGTGTTCAAACCTCTTGTCTACTGATGTTTTCCCTTCTGTCCACTTTTATTAGATTGTTTCTTCACTCTTTATTGGAATTTTTGGGTAATCACTTGTGTTTAAACTTCATTTTGAATTAGAAATCCCACTTGGTCCACATTCTCAATAATCAAAGCAACATACACACACATGCACACACACGCACACACATATATAATCTTAAATGTGTACAAATAGCATTGCCTGGTATAAACAACATTTGTTTCTTTAAAACTAAATGGCCTTGACCTGGGCCAGATGGCTCATCCTAGCACTCTGGGCAGCTGAGGCAGGAGGATTGTTTGAGCTCAGGAGTTTAAGACCAGCCTGAGCTAAGAGTGAGACCCTGTCTCTACTAAAAATAGAAAAATCAGCCAAATGTGGTGGCGTTGGACTGTGTTTCCAGCTACTCGGGAGGCTGAGGCAGGGGGATCTCTTGAGCCTAGGAGTTTGATGTTGCTGTGAGCTATGATGACACCACTGCATTCTAGCTGGGGCGACAGAGCAAGACTCTGTCTCAAAAAACAAAATAAGACAACAAAATTAAATGACTTAGATATAGATGAATATTTACCTCAAATACCAAAATTGAAGAAGATGATTTCAGAACATCATTCTCCACCTCCCACCCACCCCAGGCTAATAACATAGACAACTTTGTTATCTGATCCATCATTAATTAGACTCCTCTAACTGATGCTCACATTGATGTCCTCAAGGCAATGCAAGACCCCAAAGCACCTTCACAATTATTAGAACAAAGTTAAATTATGTTCAAGGTTAATTTTAGTGCAAGATATTTTAAGTTAGGTCTGTAGGCACTTGTGATAAATGTGTTTACTGCCCTGCCACAATACAGAAAGAATTTGAGGTGGCTTACATAAATACATACTACATAAGACAACAAAATAAAACAATGGGGAAAAGAGTAGGAACAGTAAGATGAAGCTAAGATTGAGGTTGGGACTCAAAGTGACTGCAGAGAGTGGCTGATTCATATGTGAGAAATGCACCACACATTTTATTCTGATCTTCTAACAGCTGACCAAAAACCAGTTCCACGGCCAGCAGGACCAGTTCTTTGATTCGCAGTGCCCATGATACAAAAACAGTTTGCTGTGGAGAAGAACTATGGTGGGGTTGGGGCAGGGGAAGACTGGGGCAAATTACTTCCTGTGGGCTGTGGTAAAGAAGATATATTTACTGTAGATAATGAAGTACTCCACAACTTCATTACAGTAGATACAGCAATATGATGCATATGGGAGCTTTGGTAATATGAACTAGCAGAACTCCATAGGGTAGAATTATAAGAGTCTCTACTCTCCTGCTCCCCACAGTCGCTAACCATTTAATGCCTGTTGACTCCCCAACCCCGATGTAACCCTTTGGGTTTTATTATCCTCAGAAAGCAAAACGTTTCTGTTCATTTTTAGTCACTGGAGTAGTCTCCTTTTCATCATTGTTGTGTTCAGTGCGCTGAGATAATCAAGACTCTGAACTTCATTTGAAGTTAAACCTTTTCCTCCCACAGGTTGGGTTGGACGTCTGTGGTGGTAAAGAAAGGGCAGGTTTTGCATCTTGCTTCTTTCCAGGTCTTAAAATTTTCTTTCTGTGCTTTGCTACATTCTTGCCTTCTACGCCTCTGTCCTAGATTCCTCTGGTTTGGGGAAGACAGGAAAAGTCTGGGCCAGGAAATATCTTACTTGACTCGTGGTGTTGTGCCTCTCTATTGATGCAAGTGTAGTGAGAGTCTCATGTAGCCTGGGCTCTTTCTGGGTTCTTCTACCTCAGGTGGTAGATCCTTCAGGGTATGTCAGAACCATTCCTCTGTACCCTCACATCCAGGAAGCCCATATCAAGCCCCCTAAATGTTCAAGCTCTTACTCTATGCTTGAGGTAAGAGGGAAACATTTTTCTTCTTCCTCAGTGGAGGAGGGAAGGAAAATGTCACAGCACTGCAAAATACATTCTGACAATTCTTTTCCTTCCTCCCTCCCTTCCTTCTTTTTAGAGAAGGGTATCACTATATTGCCCAGGCTGGGCTACTCTTGAATTCCTGGCCTCAGGCTATCATCTCTCCTTAGCCTCCTAAGTAGCTGGGACTACAGGCACAAGCCACCTAGCCAGGCTACAATTTTCTTTCTTTGCCTCCTCTACAAAACCTTTTTGTATTCTTGACATGGCATTGAGCTAAAGGTTGAAAAATTTTGTTTTCTGACACCTCCTTTGCGAGTCTCCTTTTCCTTCTGAAATAGATGCAAAACAGTCACATTTTAATATCCTGTTAATCTTTGATAAAGTCTTGCAGTGTCAGTGTATGGAAAATATTGTTGAAGTACCTTTCTGCTTTGAGACCCAAAACAATGTGGTTTGGGTGTGAAATACTCTGCTAGTCCAGGTAGATGACATTTTATTCTATTGATTTATCTATTAATATTTGTCCCATTTAAATTATAACATTGATAACCTATTCATTTCAGATATATTAGAAGCATTTATGAACCCAAAGAAAAATTACTAAAATGATTCTGTCCCATCTATCAGGGATAATTACTATTAACCTTGATTTATATCCTTTTATATTTTTCTTATGCTATAATGGACATCCCTTGCCAGCACAATCTCACTATCTGACTATTTGTTTTAAGGATTTATAAAAGTTTTTCCTAAAATTCATGAATGAACAGAAAACTTGTTATAACAAATCCACATTGCCACAGCAGTAAAACTTTGATTTGCACACAGATTCAGGGGAGAAAATAGAGTATGCTGCAGTAGATTTTCAGCTTGTCTTTTGATGATCCTGAGTCTTGTGCTTGCACAGTTTCAACATGTGCATTATCTCATCAGATTTCTCGCATTATTATATGAAAATGTCTTCTAAGAATGCTGAAAATACTGTGAGGAAAGTACATGAGCCTATGAATTGCAGAAAACAATTGACAAAGGTGATTGAACTGCACAGCAAATTTTTAATGTTGATGAAATTGGGCTGTTTTGAAAACAAATGCCATCTTGTATGTTCATTTCAGAAAAGGAGACAAAAGTGCCAGAACATAAAGCATCCCAAATAGGCTTACACTGCTTTTAAGTGAATGTGAAGGTAAACTAAAACCTCAGTTGGTATATCATTTCAAAAACCCCAATGCATTTTAGGGACTATGGAAGAGGGAATTGCCTGTTGTGTGGTATTCAACTCATAAAGGTTGGGTGACCAAGGCAATGTTCAGTGATTACAGGAGGAGCTAACTGTCTCTATTCATCAGAGTACACAAGGATGGAAAACTTGCAAACAAGGCTCTTTTGATAATGGACTAAGCGCCCAGATGTCCTTCTGGTGTTGACAATTATGGAGATAATATCACAATGGGCTTTTTGCCTTTCAGCATTATGTCATTATTGTAGCCTCTGAACCTGAGTCACTGCAGCCTTCAAGGCATATTGTTTGCAGATGGTGATGCAGTATGTGGCACTTATATACTGATATATGGTCTGATGATGCAGGCAACACTGCTTCAGCCAAGAATTTATGGAAGAGACTTGACATTCAGAAGGTCTTCAAATTTATCAACTGGGTTTGGCATGTATCATAACAAACAATGAATGGACTGTGGGAGAAACTAGTACCGCAATTTGTTGCTGACTTCCAAGGTTTTGAGGAAGTGATTAACGCAAAGCAAAAAGTCCTACATCTTGTGAAGAAGGCTAACTTCAGTGAAGTGGATGGTACAAAGAACTTATGACCAAGGAACTTGCTCAACTTGATGCTCATTCTGTAAAGATCCCAGAAAGAGAAAGAAGAGGCACCATAAATACCCATTGCCAGATCTTTGGAAAACTTGGAATTAATGCAGAGAAAATGATTGGTCTTGCAAGTTTTGTTTTGTTTTGGTCCATGGCTTTATCTACTATTTCAGATAATGGTTCATGGCCATCCACTTCTAGTGTCTCAAGTGCCTGAAAGTGATGACTGTCCAAGATCCTTGGGCTTGAACACAAGTGAATCACAGGCATTTGCTGTTTCACTCACTCTCCGCCAGCTCATTCCTGCTCCCATTTACCCACCACTGAGCAGCACCAATGACTACCTGACTGCACCCTCTGTCCTCTCCCTAAACCACTCCTTATTTGATCAGTAATCATTTTTTAAAATTACCATGTTTGCTTGTTTTATTTAACTGTTATTTGTATTTATTACATAACTTTAAAACAGTAGTTTTTACATTAAATATGCTTATGGAAGTACACAGGAAAACTAATTTCTATTGGATAATGTATTGTATTGTTGCATATTACATGAAAACATGCCCATTAAAAAGCCCATTAAGGGCTGGCGCTGCCTGTAGTCCCAGCTACTCAGGAGTCTGAGGCAAGAGGATTGCTTGAGCCTAGGAGATGGAGACCAGCCTGGGCAACCTAGTGAGACCCTGTCTTTAAAAAAAAAAAAGCCAATTTAGTATTAAATAATTATGCAGTTGATGTTTTGTGTAATGCATTTATACAGGAATCCTTGGGAGTATTACTATATAGGTGTTTAAGAGGGTTTAGTTAAATTTTGGAATATTGGTTGGGATTTGTGGATGGGCTTAAAACAGAGTATTTTTTTCCTATTTAACATAACAGAATATATAGCTTATCCTCCCACTGCCTCCAAATTTGTTATCCAGCTATCAAACCAGGAAATGATTAGGTTCAAATAACAATCAATGCCTGTATATAAATTATTATATATTTTTTAGAAAAAAATGGCATACAATCATTGATTTGAACCTGTTTTTCACAACAATGTACTGTGACTGTATTTATATGTAAATAAATATGCCTGCAATACCCACAGCTCCTTTCTGAAGGCTTTCTGTCCATGGCATTCTGCTGAGGGAACAGAACATTATTGTTTCTTACAAATACGGAGTTGCTTCTTATTAACTGACTTCACCATTCTGGTCATAAATGATTGAAGGACAGAAGGTTCTTACTTAATTCAGGGGTTGCAAGCAACTCAGGGGCCAATAAAGGCCAGGCAAGCAACATAATTGAGGTAAGCAGGCAGATGTAAGGGACAATGTTGGATACTGCAAAGAACTAGAGAGAATGTGACCAATCTTAAGAGGCAGGCCAATACTTAGCTTTTTCAGACCTTTGTCATCAGTAATAAAGAGTAAGTGTTGCCAGATCTTTAAATTTTTAAGAAAACCTAAAAATTCGTATTTTTAAATGAAATTCTCTGATCTCCTGTGTGGGCCAAAAAAGTGCAGACAAAAAAATCATGTCTATGATTCACATGTGTCTTGTTTTTAACTTCTGACCTTTCTAAGAGTAGTTCATGTGTGAAAGTTCCAATGATCTGTATGACCTGTGAAATGACTTGTCACAAAACTTTGCCCCATCAGGGATGATGGCAATGAATACAGCCAATCATATTTTTTTGAGAATTTACAGAATATTTACTAGGATTTAGTCAGTGATAATGTGAGTAGAAGGTAGAAGACCCTAATGGAAGAGGTTGGTAGGAGGAAAATAAAACAGTAAGTGCCAAGAGTAAGATAAAATTATGATTATTAGAAGCTAAATAATACAGAGTAGAGGTTGAGGTAGTTGGTTACTAGAAATAGTAGAAACAATTAGATAGAAGCAGATTCAGTCAGGATTGACAAATTCAGAGGATGACAGGAGTACAAATACTCTGGTTTCTAAGCTACTGGAGCCTGAATAACTCTCTAATTCTTTTAATTCCATTGTAGTCTTTAGTAGGTCTTAATGGATGGTTGCACTTGCACTTCCTCTGAGGATTTGTTTTTTGGTTCCATTGAAGCATGACCATGTAGATAAATTCTCAACTTCCTTTTGTGCCATTTATATTTCCAATAATTATTCACCTCCTGGAAGCAATTGGAATGTCTTTTTGTAACCCCAAATTTTTAATAGTCTTGATGTACAATAATTTATTTAATTAATTCCTCCTGGCTGAACATTAAGATTATTTGCAACTTGTAATTTATATGCAATTTTTGTTACAAAAGCCTTTGACATTCATTATAGTGTACTTGATATTCCTTAGGATAAATTCTTAGAGGTGAGATTTTCAAAGAATATGTGGCCATTCTAAAACTTTTGATACATATGGTAAGTAACCACTTAAAAAATGTTTATTGAATTTATACTCCCCATTGGAAATCTACAAGAGTACCAGATCCTTACCCCTTTTCAGTACTGCGCATTATTTTTCATTTTAACTTTTATCAACATTTTGGGTGAAAAATGCTGACTTGTCTTATACCTGATACATTTTATCGCTAGTGTTATTGAGCATAATTTTTTTTGGATATTAATTGTCCAATTGTATTTTTTTGTGAATTATTCTTTCATGTTCTTTGCTCATTTTCCCAAGGGTATAATTTTTTGGGCTTGTTAATAGTAATGGCTATTATTAATTTAGAGTTATGTGCCATAAATTATGCTAAGAACTCTATAAACTTTATCTCATTTAAACCTCACAACAACCTTTGAGGTAACTTATTATTCACACATGAGAGAAATGGAAACTGAATTCAGAGAGTACTATGGTCTGAATGTGTGCCCCAAGTTCATATATTGAAATTTAATCACCACTGTGACAGCATTAAGAGGTGGGGTCTCTAGGAGGTGATTAAGTCATGAAAGTAGAGCCATAGGGAATGGGATTAATGCTCTTATTTATTTATTTATTTTTAATTATTTTTATTTTTTTTGAGACAGAGTCTCACTCTCTTGCCCAGGCTGGAGTACCATGGCGTCAGCCTAGCTCACAGCAACCTCAGACTCCTGGGCTCAAGTGATCCTCCTGCCTCTGCCTCCCAGGTAACTGGGACTACAGGCATGCGCCACCATGCCCGGCTAATTTTTTCTATACATTTTTAGTTGGCCAATTAATTTCTTTCTGTTTTTAGTAGAGACAGGTTTCACTTTTGCTCAGGCTGGCTGACCTTGAGCCATCTGCCCATCTGGGCCCAGAGTGCTAGGATTACAGGCGTGAGCCACCACGCCCCGCCTAATGCTCTTATAGAAGAGGTGCAAGGGAGCTGCCCCCCACCTTGTTCTCCTCCCATCCCTCCCACCACGTGAGGGCACAGCCTTCCTCCACTCGGGAGGGTGCAGCAACCAGGGAGCCAGCTGTCTTGGAAGTAGACAGCAGCCCTCATCAGACACGGATCCTGCCAGGGCCTTGATTTCAAACTTCACAGCCTCCAGAAATGTGAGAAATAAATTTGTGTTCTTTATAAATTGCCCAGTTTAAGGTATTTTGTTATATCAGCACAAATGGACTAAGACAGGTTTATGATGTTCAAACAGTAAGTAGTGTGATTTGAACCTAGGTTTGCCTGATTCAGATCATGAGTTTAGTGTGCTTTCATAGTCCCTGAGGGGGGTCACTGTCTGTGGTTGTGAAGATTATGCTGCATTGGCCCAGCGGGGAGAGTAGGGAGTGAAGTACAGCCTTTACTTGTCAAACTGCACACTCTGGCATAGGGCTACATCAGGCTGGAGGAAAGTGAACCTGTTTGTAATCTCTCAGGTTTTATTTCTCATAATTTTCACAAAGGCATAGTGTATTCCCATGAGGAGGCACTGACTGCCTGATGAGCACTGGATTTATTTTGTGGTGGGAATATGGCTCTCCTTACCTCCCCCAAACCTACACAGCTTGAAGTACCTGAGGAAGAAGCCTTTCCCAAATTTCTGCAGGGAACTCACAATCTCATCCTTAGGAATTGGATTGGCTATAAATTTGTGTAGTGAGAAAAACAATCTCTATAACTTCTATCAGTGTATTACGTCCCGTAAGGATGTTGGGACCAAAAAAAAAAAAAAAAAAGAAAAGTCAAAAACTAATGCCAAGGGCCAGTGCGGTGGCTCATGCCTGTAATTCAAGCACTCTCAGAGACTGAGGCAGGAGGATTGCTTGAGCTCAGGAGTTCAAGACCAGCCTGAGCAAGAGTGAGACCCTCATCTCTATTAAAAAATAAAAAGAAAAAAATAAAGAAAGAAAATGTAAATAATAAAAAAAAACTAATGTCATAGTGTATGGCAATAATAATTTTAGCTTTGAACATTGTTCTTTTGTCAGATACTTTAAAAATACCCACAATGTCTTCTTCCCCAGACGTTCCAGGTCATGGTGCAATTGTGACACATCTTTCAGAGAGCTTTATGAGCTACAACCTCCCAGGGCTGCCTTTCTTAGGGAGTGATATCAGTTATTCCTTCTTTACTTATGACAGTTGAGTTTGCTTTTGTCTTGTCCAGAAGCACAGTATTTCCAAAACAATGAATACACATGTATGCTCATTTTGTGAGTTACATAATTTAAAATGTTGAAATCAACTTGAATTAAGATGAAACATATCATTGCTATGAATGTTCTATGTATTGGAAAGATCTGGATTTAAACCCCAGCTCTGCCACTAACTGTGTTATCTTTGGTAATTTTCTTCTGTGTCTTTACTGGTAAAATGGGGATCATAATGTTTTCTTCTTTTGGTTGTTGCCAGGATTAAATAAAATTTTGCATGCAAAGATGGCATCTCCGAAATGTTAATTAATTGTATTCTCTCATCAGTATGATAAATGTGTCAATACCTTCAAATGGTGAACAACCTATGGAAGCCTCATCAGTTAGGATCATCACCATGATACACCAGAAATAAAAATGAGGAACCACAAAAGAGCAGTAGGTTCTTGCACCCTATATTTTTATTTTTATTAAAATTCTCATTGAAGTTATAGCAGTATAACCTCTAATAATTTGCCTGACTAACCATATGTAATTATTTTTTTTTTCTAAGAAGTAAAGAACTTCTCAAACCTTTCATTCTCACCAAGTACCTAGGGCGAAGGCATGGAGTAGGCCAGAGGACTCATTTTACAGATGAGGAAATTACTTGTTCTCTCTAAGCCTCAATATTTCCTCCTGGGAATAAGAGAGCTAATATAAAGTATGTTTCCCCACTTTCCTTTCTCCAAGGGAAATAGTTGGATGATTAATGAGATAATGAATGTGAAGAGAACTCCCTGGAGGAAAGACATTTTATAAACATTAAGTGAAGACTGACTCACTCACCTAACAGCTCAGAGGTATGGATAAATCTTTTGGTATGAATCCTAGCTACTTAGTCTACCTGCTTCATGCACACCTTAAAAGCTGGATTCTGGAGCACTGCCTAAATGTCAAACTGATCCTACTTATGACAAAATTTATCATCCAGTTTGTAATTAACACCAAGTGTTTATGAAATTAGATGATTCATCTCTCAATGCTTTTTCAGGGTGGGAGGCAGAGAGAAGTGCTCAGGACTAACTTGGAATTAAATAGCTTATATAATGTAGCCAGGAGCTGCTTTGCTTGCCTTTTCACAGTCTTTCAAAATAAAAAGTCCTTTTCCAGAACCACTCCCTTTAAAACAAATTGATGTTTTTATATCTGAAGCTTTTCTAGGAGAATGGCAATGAATTGGTAAATTTTTAAAAAGCCAAAAGCAAAAGATAAAAACTCACAGCTGGAAGAATTGAATGAATACCATACCCAGCTGTTTTCTAAGGTCCTAAAGTATGTCAGGGATGTCAAGATGTTACTGTAGATGTGGCTGGAAGCTCTGTGTTATGCCTCTGACTCTGTGGGTTGAAATGGAAAACAATTCCAGAAGAACAAATAAAGAAGTGATTTTCCAACCCAAATCTTGTGTTAAATGAGAGTCATAGCATTTATGTTAGATTAGAAAACCAGTCAAGAGATGCACTGCAGTTAATATACATTTAAGATTGCTATGCATTCTTGATAAATTGGCTTTTTTTGTCATTATAAAATATCCCTCTTATGCAGGTATTCTAGGGCATGGCTTCCTTTGCTCATCTGTCAGTATTCCTCTACTGCATTTGCTTTTTGTAATATAATTTTTTGGATATTTCTTGTATGCTGATGGTTCTCATAATTGTTGTAGATTTAAAAATTATTAAATGGCACCTCTGATCCAATGGATAAATTTGGGCTTTTTAGTAAATGGTGCTGGACACAAATGGGTGGCCATTTGGAAAGAGAGAAAAAAAATCAGATCCGTATCTCATGTCTTATACAAGAATAACTCCAGAAGGGTTAGGGATTTAAATGTGAAAAATGAAAGCATATAAGTATGTGAAGAAAACATGGGTAAATTCCTCTTTAACATTGTCAAAGGTGTAGGGAAGGAGTCTCTAACCATCACTCAAAATCTAAGGTCAATAAAAGTAAAGATTGAGAAATCTGACTATATAAAATTTTTAAAAACATCTTTCATGACTGAAACATACACATCCTAAACAAAAGACACCACACAAACTGGAGACACCTCACAAACTAGGAGAAAATATTCATGACATACACGTAATATTATAGAGATGTATACAGAGTTTGCAGAAATTGAGAGAAAAAGACCAAGACCTAATAGGAAAATGGGGGAAAAAGCCATGAACAGACACAAAAATGTATAAATATCCCTCAAATATATGAGAAAAAAGTTCAAATAGACTTATAATTAGATAAAAATACTGAGGTACAATTTTTCACTATCAGACAGGTAAAAATTAAAAAGCATGTCAGCACATTCTGCTAGTGAGGCTGTGAAGACACAGATACTCCCTCATAAATTGCTGGTGAGAACGTGCACTGGTACCAGTCTTGGAAGGCAAGTTGGTAATGTCGCACAAAACTATGTATGTACTTGCTTTTTGATCCAAAAGTCCCACTTCTAGGAATCTACCCTGGAGATAAACTTCCCCAAAATACAAAAAATATACATGTCAAGGCTATTTATTATAACATTGTACGTGCAAAATACTGAAAGCAAGCCAGATTTTAACACATAGGAGAGTGGTTAAATAAATTATGTTACATCTACACAATGGAGTGCTGTGCTCCTGTAAAGTAGAATGAAGAAGATATCTCTATGAACAGATGGAGTGATTTCCAGGACATATCCCTAGGAATATGACAAGGAAATAGCATGTTACCCTTCATGTGAGAGTAGTACATAAAGACATAGAAAATACATGTATATCTGCACATTTATGTGAAAAATATACAAGAAAGATAAATGAGAAAGTAAAGAGATTGGTTACCTACAGAAAAGGTATAGAGAAGGTATCAGAAGAAAGAATGAATAGGGACAGACTAGTAGAGATAAAGAGGAGGAAACCCTTTTGTGAATATATTTTTTACATAGGTTTAACTCTTAGAACCATAGTGATGTTTCACCTACATAACTTTCCCCTAATAAATAGTTAAAATCAACCAGGAAGTGGGAGAAAACCAAAATGGAATGTTATCAGTAAAATATGAACCTAACCGTATGATAAATGACTATTGCAATCACACTAGAGTGAATGGAGAATTAAAGAACTAACCTAAAGAATTTTCGAAAAACAATATTCTGATTGGATACTGTGAGACTAGAGAGGAAAAGAACTATATAAAAATATGGTATCTAGGTAGTAAATTTTTTCTCTTATGTATAGATTATGTATAGATTATTTGTTCCTCTTATGTATAGCAATTGTGTAATTACTTTTGTGTATACTAGTATTAAACAAATAAGTGAGTATATTGCAGATAATGAAAGCAGGGTCTCTCACTGTTGTAGAAAGAAGTTACAGATAAATAAAAGGGGAAGCATAGAATGAGCCTCATGATGTTTGGATTGGAATCAGAGATATCAATATGGACTCATGATCTGTAACATATATACAGATAGATAGGCGTAAAAATAAATACAGGCATGCATATGTGTAGGTTAGCATTCATATGTGCATTTCCTAGCTTTGTCCACTGAGGGCCTACGAGTAACGATATCACAGTAACATGAGCACACCAAATGGCAAAATTTTGGTTTGTAAATACTATCCTTCAATAAAAGGAACCAGAGCTCCTTGGAAAAGTAGTTGATTCCAGAATAGGGGGAAAGAAAATAAAAGATGAGACTGGAAAATCTTGTAGTGGCAGAGAATAAGGAAGTGTGCTAAAAAGAGAATAATGAGGGTATGTCATAAGGATACAGGAGTCAAAAAAAATGGAACAATTTGAGCAATAAAATATTCAATGATAATCTCGCATTATAACAAGTAGAATAAAATATATGTCCTTGATGCCATACTGTTACAAATAATACAGTTAAGTAAATAAATACATGGGGAGAAGGGACAGCTCTTCCCTATAGAAAAATTTCAATTAACAAATGTAGAAGATATGAAGGAAATACAAAATGATTCCTAAATAATGATAAAATCATTGGGCAAAAGTTTGAGGATATTAGCACAGTCTGAAACTATCTCTATTAATTACAAAGAGAAATAATAGTCACTTCAAAGAGGAAAAACCTTGTAAATTCCACCTTAACCAATGATCAAGGCTAACATCACCAGTGATAAGGCATGACTTCATTTACTCTCTGATATATACTGAGAAAGACAAAACATTACTTATGTGTAGTATTCTTGCTTAAAATGCATAGTGTCATAATCATAAGAAAACATGAGACAGATCAACATTGAAGAATATTCTATAAAATAACTGACCAGTACTCTGTCTAGAACATGAGAGACAAGGAAAGAATGAAGACCGCCATGGATTATGAAATGAAAAAGCATACATTATGATTGATTTTTTATTATGGTAAAAAACATATAACATAAAATTTACCATCTAAACCATTTTTAAGTGTATGGTTAAGTAGTGTTAACTATATTCACGTTGCTGTGAAACATGCTTCAGAACTTTTTCATCTTGTAGAACCAAACTTCTCTATCCATTAAACAACTTCCCTTTGCCCACTCCCTTCCACCCTGGTAAGCACCATCATCTTACTTCCCATATCTATGAATTTGACTGCTTTAGATACCTCATGTAAGTGGACTGATATAGTATTTGTCCTTTTATGACTAACTTATTTCACTTAGCATAATATCATTAAGATTTTTCCATGTCTTAGTGGATAGCAAGATTTCCTTCCTTTTCAAGGCTAATATTCCATTGTATATACCTACCAAATTCTGCTTCTCCATTCATCTGTCATTGGACATCTGAGTTTCTTCTACCTCTTGGCTATTGTGAATAGTGCTGCTATGAACATGAAAGTACAAATATCCTCCTGGAGACCCTACTTTCAATTCTTTTTTTTTTTTTTTTGAGACAGAGTCTCTAGCCCAGGCTAGAGTGAGTGCCGTGGCATCAGCCTAGCTCACAGCAACCTCAAACTCCTGGGCTCAAGCAATCCTGCTGCCTCAGACTTCCGAGTAGCTGGGACTACAGTCATGCGCCACCATGCTCGGCTAATTTTTTCTATATATATTAGTTGGCCAATTAATTTCTTTCTATTTATAGTAGAGATGGGTCTCGCTCTTGCTCAGACTGGTTTCGAACTCCTGACCTCGAGGAATCGAGGCCAGGGCTGCCTCGGCCTCCCAGAGTGCTAGGATTACAGGTGTGAGCCACCGCACCCAGTTGATTCTTTTAGGTATATACTCAGAGAAGGGATTGCTGGATCATGTGGTTTACATTTACTTTTACTTTGCATAGTGAAATGTATCACAGACACGAAGAGTACATTATATACATATACATACAAACAAATATAAATGTGATGATTACTTTTATGTGTCAAGTTGACTGGGCCATAAGATGCCCAGATATCTGGTTAAACATTATTTCTGGGTATGTCTGTGAAGGTGTTTCTAGAAGAGATTAGCATTTGAATTGGTGGACTCAGGAAAGTATACTGCCCTCCCCAGTGTGGGTGTTTATCCTCCAACCTCTTGAGGGTCCAAATAGAACAGTAAGATAGAGGAAGGTGGAATTTCTTCTCTCTGCCTCACTGCTTGAGCTGAAACATTAGTCTTTTCTTGCCCTTGGACTGAGATTTACACCATTGGCCACTTTGTTTGGTTCTCAGGCTTTTTAGACTCATACCAGAGCTGCTCCGCTGGCTGCCCTTCATCTCCAGCTTGCAAACCACAGGCCATGGGTTTCTCAGTCTCCATGAGAAACTGTTAGCCAATTCCATATAACGTATGTTCTCTTTCTCTCTGCCCCCCCATATATATAAAATAAATTTCTTTCTCTGTTTATATATATACATATACTTATATATAGATGTGGCCAATATATATGTACCTCCTATTGGTTCTGTTTCTCTAGAGGGGATTGAGTAACAATAAAGTATGGATGAAATTTAAAGAATAGTAGTAAAACAAGCATTCATTTCTCACTATCAAGCTTAAGTAGTACCAATACCTAGAAATTCCCTGTGACCCTTTTTGATTTTACCACCCATACCTCCTACCAAAGTAACCACTATTCCCAATATTGTGTTAATCATTTTCCTCTTTTCTTTATGGTTTCATCATTTGTGAGTTTTTTTTTCCTGAATAATGTATTGTTTAATCTATGAAACAGCGAATGTCTATGATATATAAGCTAGATAAAACTCTGCAAAGCTATAATCAAGGTGTTTGTAGCTGAGCCATCTCAAGGTTCAACTGGGAGAGAATCAGCTTAGTCCCGTGGCTGATTGTCTGGTGACGTCAGTTCTTGGTCGTAGGAGCCTCTCTGTGCAGCAGTTTATAGCATGGCAGCTGGCTTCCCCCAGAGTGACTGAGGAAGGCAGGAAGAGAGAACAAGCAAGGAGGAAGTCAGTGTCTTTTTTTGTAACCTAATTTTGGAAGTGTCATATTGCTGTATTCTATTTGTTAGAAGCAAGTCACTAGTCCAGCCCACACTTGAGGGGAGGAGATTACACAAGGGCATAAGCATTGGAAGGGGGGCAGTCACTGGGGGTTCCGTCAGAGGCTGCTTGCCACAAACAACCAACAGCAACCGGGAGGTCAAGAGAAAGAGCAGGGTTGGAACTCAGGGAAGGACAATCATTTCTATTTTAGACATATTGACTAGAAAATGTTTGACTATTTCGGTGGGAGATGTCCTTCTAGAAATTAGATATTCAGCCTGAGGCTCAGGTACTAGATCAGACCAAGAGGTGGAGATTTAGGTATCTTCAGCCTGTCAGTGGCAGTTCAAATCATAAGGATAGAAGCAAATATGACTTCAAGAAAATGTGCAGGCTGAAGTAGGGAGTACCAATATTTAATACATGTGCAATAAAATTAATCCACAAAAGGGATATAATTGGGATGACAGAGGCAGAAGGAGAAAATCACAGAAACCAAGAAGGAGATGGTTTCAAGAAGAGGGGAGAAGTCAGTGTCAACAACCACAGGGAGGTCTGCTAAGATGAATATTAGAAAGTATTCACTGAATCGGAAATTAAGCATTTGTGTTTTTGACAGGGCTGGTTTTCATGGACTGATGGTAATAAAAGCCAGATGCTTTGATTGAGGACTGAATACCAGCTAAGGAAGTAGAAACACTGAATGAGTTTAGACTATCTTTTTGAAAAGGCTGGAAGGACGTTATACACCATTTCTTATCTGAGTGTAGTGGTATACTCATGTGGCTATTTGAGAGTGATGAAAAATTGCCATTCAATAAAAAGGCTGAAATTTAAAATATTTCCTGTTAACTCTCTATATGTAAAAGATGATTCTAAATTTCTTGAGCATATATTTGTTCCTGTGCTCTTTAAAAATGGAAAGTATTTCCACAGTTGCTGACCAAATGAAATGCATTTCCCATCACCAATCTCATAAATATTCAGCTATTGTACCTTTCCCCAAACATCCAGAGATTTATTCATTATATTGAATTGCAATCTCACCCTTCCTTTCTGCTCCTTTGTAAAGAGAAAGATAATATTTCGGCAGTTTTTGCAGTGCCTCAGTCTTGAGGGAATGTAAATATAAGCATAATTGATTTTCTGAACTTGCTTTCCCCTGCTATGTTCCAGTGCTTTATGCATTATAGGTGGAATGACTGACAAATCCGCCCTGATTGCTAATTAGAATGCAGAATATATATAGAAAGCATAGCACATATATCCAGTTTGCTCTCAGTGCAAACCCTGGAAATGTGAAACCTCTCAGTGCTTTAGCGTTGTCTATTTTCTTGCTCTTTTGCTTTGATCCAACCATTGAGGAATTACACTAGCTCTATCTGCCAGGTCAGGAATGATTGTTAATTAAATGGTGGAGTTTACTTTGCTTCACCTTGACTCATCTTTCCTTCTGCTCCCCCCTCCGAACTGACACTCTTTCCTCAAAAAGCATTTCTTCCCCTCACGTGTTGGCTGGATAATGGAGGCAGGTGCTCTTATCCCTGTTTGAAGCCCAAATCTTCAAGGTAATTTTATTTCAAGGTTTGGCGAAATAGGAATTCTCTTCTCTCCCCTTTCTAACTCCTGGAATAAAAAGGTCTTTCTGTGTCAGTGTGGGTAATGGCAAGGCAAGATCCCTGGGGTTCCCATTCTTCCATGTATCACCTCAGCAATCAGCCCGTGGCCCTGAAAGGAGGGCCATCTTTGCCTTTGTGTTTGAAATGAGAGTTCACTATTCACACCAGGAAATCTGTGAGCACCTGCAGGCTGAAAAGTCAAAATTGATTTCCCTTCACCCTCTCACTAATCTGAATGTCACCTCAGAAGCTCCCAAGATTTAATTGGTCTGTGACAGCTTCATGGTAAACACAGCCCCCTATTGAACGATTAAGAATATTAGCGAGGGTGGGGCACTGGCGACTCTGAGGGGCAGGGATATTCTCCTCCTCCTGGGACCTCATCATTAAACATTTGAATGGAACTTGATTCTTGTAAATGCTTTAAACTGATTTCTCTTTGTTTATTTGAAGGTGGCTTGGAAGCATCATAGCAGACTGAACTGTATGAAATTGCCAATATTTGTGTGTTTTTGAACTTTAAAGATGGCAATTTCATAAGGTTCAGCTACTGTTGGAGAAATGGAAGATTGAAGCCTGTAGAGACTAAATGAATTCTGAGTTCCCATCAAGAGTTTTTGTCCTTATAACCAATGGATTAGGAAAGTCATATATTTTTTCATTAACAAAACATTTGTTTCATATCCATTCTTCACTGCTTAATTACCCAGTAGGCAGATCAGCTACGCATGTAGGGACCCACAGAATAGGGCATTATGTTTTCTCTGATTTAGTTCAAAATCATTTAGCATAGAAAGTATGATATATATGTGTGTGTTTAGTTAGTTTAACTTACCTCCGGGGCAGCTTGCTAATATTTGAAGTACCCTAATCAGAAATACACACTCCAGGGGAGGTTAGTTAGCATTTGAAAGCCTCTAATCAGGTAGCTACTGTAAATGTTTAACTCTCAGCCATCTCAATTAGCACTAGAGGGTCTATTAACTAGCCTGAGGGATGTTAGCAATAATTTTAAATTAGTGAAATAAGTACTCTTCAAGATAAGTATATTGGCTAGAAATAGGGCATAGGCACTACTCCCCTTGCATGAACAGAGCATAAAAATCTAGGGTGCCTTACCCAGGGCTGTGATTCCCATTAGAAGGTTGACTGAATCCTGTTACAGGGATATGGTTGCATTTGCGTTTAGTGAGTCTTCTCGAAAAGTGCCTGTTGCAAGTGCTTACAAGGACACAAAAAAGGGAACTCATGGTGCTTATAATACTAGATACATTATTGTATGTGATTGGGTTTGTCTTCAGAAGAAAACCTTCCGACAGCAAGATAGAGGATGCATTGGGTTGTTCAGAAGCTGGAGAGAGGGTGAAGAGAATGAGGCTAGATTGAAGGCTCTGGTAGTTATGTAGCAAGCCCTGAACTAAGGTTGTGGCAGTACGAGTGGATGGAATAGACTGGATAGATTAGAAAGATTTGCAAGATAAAAAGAAATGAATTCAATGAGCAATTGGATATTGAAGGAGAGCATGTAGGTGAAGAGGAAGCTATAAAGACAGCTTCCAGGGTGTCTGATTTTCATGGTACCATTTACCAAAATATAGAAACAAAGGTAAGAAAGAGGTAGCAGGGCACTTGAATATAAGCTACTTTTGAATAAGATAAATATGAGATGTCTATAGAACATCCAGGTAGAGTAGTTCAATAGATAGATATATAATATGTACACATACAGGTGCACATATCCATACTTGCTGTTTGGAGTTCAGAAGGGAGACCTGGGCTGGAGATAGATATTTAATGCAGTCAGCAAACATGTATTAGTCATTTTCTATACTCCAAACCAAGTTTGGGGTGGTCCTTGCCCTCATTATGACTTTGGTATTTGACAGACACCAGAATGGGGGTACATTTGAAGTCTTGAGAACAAGGTCACCTAGGGAGAGTGCAGAAGCAGGAACCTGTGGATGACTAACATTTAAGATGCAGGAGGAAAAAGAATGAATGATATATGAGTGAAAATGGGAAGAATTGGCCAAATAAATAAATAGGAAAATAAGAAGAGAATGATACCAAGGAAATAAAGGATAACAGTTTCAAGAAAGGAATGGTGAATAGTATCAAATACTGTAGAGATCAACTATAAAAAGGAATTAAAACATCTGGTAATGGGATTGCTGGGTCAAATGGTAGATCAACTTGTATTGCTTTAAGGTATCTCCATATTGCTTTCCACAGAGGTTGAACTAGTTTGCAGTCCCACCAGCAGTGTAGGAGTGTTCCTGTCTCTTCGCATCCATGCCAACATCTATTGTTTTGGGACTTTTTGATAAAGGCCATTCTTACTGGAGGTAAGTGATATCTCATTGTGGTTTTGATTTTCATTTCCCTGATGATTAGAGATGTTGAGCATTTTTTCATATGTTTGTTAGCCATTATTCTGTCTTCTTTATAATCCAGCAATCCCATTACTGGGCATCTACCCAAAAGATCAAATGACACTCTACAAAAAAGACACCTGCACTTGAATGTTTATAGCAGCACAATTCACAATTGCAAAGCTGTGGAAATAATCCAAGTGCCCATCAATTCATGAGTGGATTAATAAATGTGGTATATGTATACCATGGAGTACTATTCAGCTCTAAGAAACAATGGTGATATAGCACATCTTGTATTTTCCTGGATAGAGCTGGAACTCATACTAAGTGAAGTCTCCCAAGAATGGAAAAACAAGCACAACATGTACTCACCAGCAAATTGGTATTAACTGATCAGCACCTAAGTGGACACATAGGAATTACATTAATTGGGTATTGGGCAGGTAGGAGGGGGAAGAAGGGGGCAGGTATATACATACATAATGAGTGAGATGTGCACTGTCTGGGGTATTGTCATGCTTGAAACTCAGACTTGTGGGGAGTGAAGGGGCAAGGGCATTATTCGAAATCTAAACATTTGTACCCCCGTAATATGCTGAAATATAAAAAAATAAAAAAATAAAATAAAAAATCCATTTAATTTGACTAGAGGTGCGTGAAGGAGAACATTTTCTTGTAGTGGATTGGAGGCTGAGGACTGAGGAGAGAATGAGAAGAAATAGAGTGGAAATGAGTCTTTAAAAAGGTTGATGAGAGAGGGATAGCAGAAATTACTGGGCAGGGCATTTTGGAGAGAGAGAGGGTGGCCAGAACTCTGCTTCCTACTCCATATGATAGTGGGGCAGAACTCTGTGAAAGTTACTTTTAGGGAAATGAAGCAGGGTGAAATAATCCAAAACCAAAATGCTAAGATAGTACAGGAGCTATTAAAAGAAATTATTAATTTAAAACCTTGTCATTTTAAAGAAAACAAATGCCCCAGTAGCTTTATATTTTAGAATGCAACTTGAGAAGTGTTGGCTTCTCTAACACAGAGCTATCATGTAAGCATCAAGTAGACAGAAGGTGCCCCGTGAACGTGCTCACTGCAGTGGCGGGTTGGGGGAGAGGCGCCATGACCAGAGAGGCCCTTTCATCTCTGCTAGAGCTTTGACAGGCCACTTTATATGGGACGTGGTTCCAGGAATGACATTCCATTACAAGTGAGTCAGCATTTCTGGGACTGTCACAGTTTTACTGGAAGTACCACCTTATCTTCCTGAACAATTACTTTCAGGAAATATGATGGGAAAAATTTTCAAAGCTCTGACCTCTCCAAATTTACTCTTTTATTTTTTCAAATCCTCTGTAGAGTTGTTCAGAGTTAAGAATTGTTTTCATTAGAAAGTACATGTGGAGTCTATTGGTAGTTAAAGGCAGCCAAATACAGCCTCAGGACCAAAGGTGAGACACGACCTAATCTGGAACTAAAAACATAGCTTTTGAGGTCAGATGGGCTTGGGCATATGTCCCAATTCTAACTCGTTAGCTGTATGACCTTGGACAAGTTACTGAGCCTCTCCGAGACTCAGTTTCCACAGCTGTATAATCAGAGATAATAAAAACAACTTTTCAGGAATGTTGTGAAATAATATACATGAAGTGTTTTGGAAAAAGTAGTTTGTTCAATCACCAATAGTTACTA
The DNA here is from genome assembly GCA_008750895.1 of Mirza zaza. Lineage (NCBI taxonomy): Eukaryota > Metazoa > Chordata > Mammalia > Primates > Cheirogaleidae > Mirza > Mirza zaza. Next base: position 25,344 of record VSMD01091933.1, on the reverse strand, counting down.
ATTTTTTTGTATATGAATTTGCTTGGCTTGATTGGTTACATTGAGTGGCATTTGTTCAGCATCTATGATGGGCAAAATACTCTGTTTACATATGCTGTAAAAGATAAGAAATAGCCAGTATAAATGATGGTAAGTAACTCTTTTCTTCATTTACACCAATAGGTCAAGAAAGAATGGAGTGAAATTGATGCAGGAGGAATTTAGATTAAAGTGCAGCAGAATACAATTACAAACCACAGTAGAATGCCATCATGCCATTATATAGGGAGTCAATAAGAAATCTTCAGTGGAGATTTAAAAGAAAAGGATAGTACTTGTTATTTTGACATGATTTAAGTGCTAGAAAATGATGATGTCAGTCCTATGGTTTCATGTTATCTTTATTGTTTTATATTCTTAGAGAGGCCTGGGCCACTTCTACATTTTGAAGCACCTAGTATATTTATGTTCAAACAGAGAAATGTTAAAACAGGATTAAAAATTGTGGTACGTTTAAAAATATGTTTATATATACGTATATATATCTATGTGTCTATGTTCAATTCATTGTTTTAACACAAAATGCAGTGTAGTATAAATAAGCTTTTCATAAGATAGTCACAAGATTTATAAAAACCTATTTCAAAGTGTACCATGAGCACTATGAAGAACACCTTTCAATCTTGTCACTGTATCCTTGGGAAGACATCGTAAGTGTACATTGGATGGCACCACATCAGCCCTTTCTGCATGTGAGGTCCAGGCCAGTGCTCTTCCTGCTACAAACTCTTGGGATGGACTCTGACCAGTATCTCTGAAAGCACAATCCTTAGCATATCATAGGTGCTCAAGAAAAGTTTGTTGAATTAATCAGTGAATTCCCGTGCCCTGATTACCACTTAGGATGCTTGCTGAAGATCTTTAAAACTAGTGTGTTGTTAGATTTGGGTAACAGCTTGAGATTCCATTTATTTTACAAAAGGGAAGAACACGTTACCTTTGTTGGGGTTCTGCACTCTTTATCTGGATGACTCTCTCTTTTTTTTTTTTTTTGACACAGAGTCTCACTCTCTTGCGCAGGCTAGAGTGCCGTGGCGTCACTCTAGCTCACAGCAGCCTCAAACTCCTGGGCTCAAGCGATCCTCCTGCCTCAGCCTCCTGAGTAGCTAGGACTACAGGGATGCGCCACCATGCCTGGCTAATTTTTTCTATATGTTTTTAGTTGGCCAATTAATTTCTTTATATTTATTGTTGAGACGGGGTCTCAGTCTTGCTCAGGTTGGTTTTGAACTCCTGATCTTGAGAGATCCACCCACCTCAGCCTCCCAGAGTGCTAGGATTACAGGCGTGAGCCACCGTGCCCGGCCTAGGTGACTGTCTTTTAATCAGAGTGCTCAGTGCTGAGCAGAAGAGAAGTGGAATATGATGAGGGACACAGACAAGGTCTGTGGTCCTTCAGGTTTAGTTTGCGTGGGTTGTTACTGTTCAGAGTGCTTGAGGTTTTGGCGGTTTTATAAAGCACAAATGACAGCATCAACTTTGCAGGATACATATAGGAGAAGTCAATTCTATCAGCAGTACCATTTGAGCATTTTTAATTTCCCTAGAAATTAAGAGAAACCCATCTGTTTTTAAATGTAGGGCTTTTCTCTAATCCATAATCCCTATTTGTAATAATAATTCAAAGTATGCTAATACCAGAGATGCAACCACCATCTTTCGACTTCGTGTATCTAGGATAGATTATGCCAGCTAACCTCATGAAAGATGCTTGCTGTCATTGCCAGGCCTCCTTCTCATCTCAATATGATTCACTACTGACAGAGAAAAAGCAGGGGAAAGCATTTAAATCCTCCTTAAATTGATGAGGCTTAGCAGGCTCAGCTTTGAAGCCCTCTGAGTCCCGAGGGCCTGGTTTTCCCATTCTAGATGGAATAATGCCTCTGTTCATTCCCTCAAAGTAGGTAATTAATTCTTGGTAGTGTGCTGGAGAGAAGATGAAGGCAGGTTGCTTTAGTTTTGAGTCTTCAAAAGACTCTGGTCTCTGTTGCCCATGGGATCTTTAAGCATTCTAGTATAGAAGAGTAGTAGCAGTTATAATAATAAACCCATTATACTCCTGAAGTTAGAAGTTACTCATGTACAAAAACTTGTGGAATTTTTTAAAAGTGTGATTCATCTACACATCATCCTCCCTAAAAGTGAAAGAAGAAAGCAGATTCATTTCACTGAGGACACTCAGTTTAGTGACCATTTATTGAATGCTCATTCTATGCTCGATTCTATAGTAGGCATCTTGGCTGGCAGAATGTAAAGGTGATTCTAGACTATGGTCTTTGTATTTAAGCTCAAAGTCTAAATGTGGGGGCAGATAGGCACCCAAGTAAAGGAGTCTGGTATGTCTCAGTCTCAAAGCCTTGTGCCCTGTCATCTTGCTGCAGTTTCCTCCATCTTTCCTTCCCTCCCTCCCTTTAACAAGCATTCACTGAGTATTTATTTTGTGTCAGGCCAGAGGCTAACTGCTAGGGACATGGACATGAATAAAATAGTGGGAATGTTCTCCAGAAGTTCACAATCTCAAAGGGGACCCTCTCATTTGAAGGTAGCAAGAGGCCTAAGAGCTAGTGCTTGTGAGAATGCCACTAGGTGTGTTCCTGTATGTGGCCTGGAGCCTCAAAACCTTCAGCTTCCACATCTTCTTCTGACTCTCTTCCCAAACACTTCCATTGAGGAGAAAAAAAAGTGGCAGGGTCTCAGAGGAGACCTTCCAAAGGTTCTTGGTAAGTTGTCTGAATTATTAGCTTCCCTTTCTTTTGCTAAATAACTGTTATGGGCCGAATTATTTCCTCACCCCAAAATTCACATGTTAAAATCCTAACCCCTGGTATTTCAGAATGTGACTGCATTTGGAGATACAGTCCTTAAAGAGATAATTAAGGTTAAATGAGATCAAATGGGTGGGCCCTAATCCAATATGACTCATGCCCTTATAAGAAAAGGAAGAGACAGCAGAGGCATGCATAGAGGGAAGACCACGTGAGACACATCTACAAGTCGAGGAAAGAGACCTCAGAAGAAACCAACCCTGCTGACACCTTGATCTCACACGTTCAGCTTCCAAAATTGTAAGAAAATAAATTTCTGTTGTTTGAGCCACTCAGTCATGATATTTTGTTATGGCAGCCTGGCCAACTAATACAGGAACTCATTCCTGGTCTATACTGCACAAGTGAGAACTGCTGGGCTTTGCTACTTCATCTTTTGAGGGAGCGCTGAGATTGAAAACCTAAGGTAGCTAAAGGCTGGAGATGTCTACCTTCCCAAGGTTGGGAACTGGAACACTGTGGGATTGTTGTGGACAGGCTGGTTGCTGAAGGACTTGCAACAGGATTAAGGCCAGGATCTAGAAACCTTAAAAGTCAACACAACTAATATGTTATTTAGAGATTTAAGGAGCATAAGAGCCTAAGTAAACCAGTTGTGGGTGGGGCAAAAGATGTTTATATTTAAACAGCATGGAAGTGACACACTACTTCCTACTAAATCAAGTTAAAAATCTGTAACCTAGATTTTGAGATCCTTTGTGGTTTGATCTCATTTGGCATCTCTGGCTTGATTTCTTACTACTGTCCAATTGGCTGTCTATGCTTTGGCTAAACTGAACTGTCCCTGAATGCATTTTCTACTTAGTTGCTTTTGCTCAAGCTAGAGGGAAGTCTCCATAAGGATACCTTTCTCTACCCTTATCTTCATCTCCCTATTTATCCAAATTCAATCTATCTTTCATGCCCCATACTTCTGCCTCCATAAAATCCTAATTTTTCCCCAGCATGAAGCCACCTTCATTTCTTTTGAAAATCCATTACACCTAATTTGAGTTTGTTTCAAGATTGCATGACAATTTTCTCTTCATGTCCTCTCTCTTAATAGGCCATGAGCATATCAAAGACAGGGACCACATCCTGACCACTTTTGTATCCCTTATAATGTCTTGCACATAGTAGAGACTTAAGAAATATCTGGTTAATAAATAGATATTGTCGTAAACTGAAATTTCTATATTTTGGATATTTTTGGCCATTATCTTAAATTCTCAATTGTTTCAGTGGATTTCATATTCCTCTTAAAACTGATTCTCATCTTATGGTGCCTCATGCATGAATTGCAAGTCACCCAGGCTTTTTACAGCTATTTCTGACCATTTCTTCTTCCTGCCTCCATATCTAGTTAGTTTATATGTCTTGTTCATTTTTTATCTAATAGGATCTGTCTCTGCCTATACTCTAAGTGTCTGGGGTTTTCTGACAGCCTGCTCAGTGATCATCTTGACTGTAGGCTTCTTCTCTTCCCACCATGTGCAAAGATACACTTGCTTTTATAATGTGTAATAGTAATAATAACCAATATTTATTGAGTATTTATGAAGCACCATGTTTACATACTGCATCTTATTTTACATTTTGAACAAACCTAGGATGTAGTGTTATGGATTGAATGTTTGTGTCCTCCTACCCCCTCCATTCTTATGTTGAAACTCTAACCCCAATGTGACCCTATTTGGAGATAGGGCCATTGACGAAGTGATTAAGGACAAATGAGGTCATAAAAGTGGGATCCCAATTCCATAGGATTAGCGTTTTTATCAAAAGGGACACCAGAGATGTGTATTTCTCTCTCCATGTGCACATACATGAATCAGGATCCACTCTTTTCACCCTTGTCTTCAGACTGATTTGATGACTCAGCTCAGAATGGAAAACAGTTCTGGAAGACAAACCTATGTTCAGGCGCAAGCACCTGGGTTTTTCCAAGTAGTAGGTAGCAGAAGTTTTGCAATAATCATTATTTTAAGAGTTATTTCACCATCTTTGAAGGACTGCAGCACTTTTACCAATATTTTTAGAGGATTGGTTTCATAAGCTCAGAGCCTAAGATGATTCTGGCAGAGATTTCTATGTTGATGCCCAGCTTGGTGGATATTTCTAAGAAGTCAGTCCTAGAGCCTTTAAAATAAGGTTTCTTTAAAGAATTATCTCACCATCGATTCACCATTATTTAAAGAATGGTAGCCCTTTTCACCATTCTTTCAAGAATTGTTTGTTGGAGCTGGCCTTTGTGAGAGGTGTTAAGTGCGGGTCCTGTGTCAGTCCTTCATTCTAGCTGATTATCCTCAGAGATGAGAAGTGCACATGTGCGAGACTGGTGAAAAGTGTGGATCCTATTTCAGTCTAAAGACTGAAACAGGATCCGCCCCTTTCACCCTGGTCTTCAGACTGATTTGATGACTCAGCTCAGAATGGAAAACCGTTCTGGCAGATAAATCTATGCTCAGGTCTGAGCACCAGGGTTTTCCAAGGAATAGGTAGCAGAAGTTTTGCAATAATCATTATTTTAATAGTTATTTCGCCATTATTTCACCATCTTTAAAGGACTGCAGCACTTTCACCGGCATTTTTAGAGGATTGGTTTCATGAGCTCAGAGCCTAAGATGATTCTGGCATAGATTTCTATGTTGATGCCCAGCTTATTGGATATTTCTAAGAAGTCAGTCCTAGAGCCTTTAAAATAACCATTCTTTAAAGAATTATAATTTGAAGTTATGTAAAATAAGTAATTTGCCATCTTTCCATTCCTATCCTGGGACAAGGATTTGCCCCCCCCCATAGTATCAACAAACTGAGCTTTAAGTAAGAGCTTCATAAATACTTGATGAATGACTGTTCACTTCATCCCGAGCATTCTGACTCCCAAGTCTCTTACATGTACAACCATTCCTGTTAGGTGGTTAACTCTTGTTTTATACAGATGATTGTGTGTGTAGATTATATGTTTGTGTGCATGTATGTGGGGTAAAAGTGGTAGGAAGACAGAAAAATAAAAAATAATAGTGGTCTTCTTAAATCCACTTAGGGGAATGATTAAATCCAGAAACAGAACAAGAGGTGTTTTTCTGCTCCACTCTGAGGGTTAGGCACATACTCTCTAGTGTCTGAGAGGAGCCAAATCCCAGGGCCGACCTCCTTCTGAGGAGAGAATAAAAGAGACTGTTAACTGGGACAACATTTAGAGCTGCTGTGTGGGTTTGCCCGGCATCCTCTCACTCAGCCCGAGAAGAATTTCTGTGCCAGACATAGTGGATCTAGAGAGAAGATATTAAAGCCTGATTCATTTATAGACCTGAACGGGAGTGTGTGTCTTCTGGACTCTGAACCAGGGATAGAGGAGGAAGTGCTGGGCCTCAAAGCCCAGCTCCATGAGGAACAGCTAAATCAAAGGGCTACATACTAAGGGAAATCTGATGCATGAGGTCACTTTTAAGTGGACATCACATTTAAAATACCACTTGGTTCTCTTGAGCCTATTTCATAAATCGAAATTTGTTAAAGGCCCAAGAATAAGGTGGTCGAAAACACACTGGTGTCTCAAATCCAGCCATAATGTCTTCTTAATATCTTTGTGTGAGGTAGAAAAAGGTGCCCCTTCCTTAAGAGACTTTACTGCTATTTGTCTGGAAATTTTCATAAGGAATGGTCATGTCTATGAGCAATAGAATGTGAGTTTCTCCCCTTGGGGTAGTTTAGTGCATAATCTACATGACCACAAGCTATGGCCCTACAGGGATTGTCCAGAGTGTGTAAAAATATGGTGGTGTGGAGGACAGAGGAGTGAATAGGTAGAAATATAAATTTAGTCAAATTAAAAAAGGATTCTTATCCAGAATCTGTAATAAGATGTAACATTTATATAATCGCCATCATATTCTGAGTGGCATGAAAATGTTAAAATCTAATTAACCTTTAATGCACTCATCTGGAGATTATGATGTCAATTTTAAATGGATCAAAGTGAAGGAAGGAGAGCAAGTGCCTGGTTTAAGACTGTTGGGTGAGTGGCACGGCTAAGGTTTAAATGTAACTTTCTCCAGTTCTCAGTTAGAAGGGCTTGCTTTTTCTCATTTTTTCCCTGGCCACTTAGATGAGACTTAAGATAAAAGCAGAAAGTTGAAAAGACTGAACACATAAATAGTTTCAGAGATGGTTTATATAAATTCATAGATGACAGCTCTACCACGGTAACCAAGGGAGATAAGAATGCCCGAGGAACACCCCTGACTTTTATATGTAGTGGTAGCAACTAAGGATGCTCTTGAGGGGCCACTGGCAGAGTTAGAGAACTATGTCTAGGGCAGGTGTGTGTGTGTGTGTGTGTGTGTTTCCTATCACCCTAGGCCACACTAAAGTTCTTATTAATGGTCTCCCTCCCTTTCTCCATCCCTCCTGTTCTCTCTTTTCTCTTCTTTCTTCCTTCTTTCCCTTCCTTCCTGTTTTCATTATTAATTTTACAATTTCCTGCAGGCATAGGCTATTGCTGCAAAAGAACAAACATAACTAGGATTTTATTTCCAATTGCCTCAGAACCATGGAATGTTCAATGCAAAGCCCTCTTCTTGTCTACTTCTTGGAACATCTATGATGATCCTTGCTCTTACAATTGAGGCCTCCTTATTGGCTGGTGAAAGTAGAAAGGGCAGGTCTACATAAATACAATTTTCAATTTCAGCTTCCTTCATTGATTCATTGCTTTGTTGATTGAGTCATTCATTCACCAGAAGTAGCAAATAGTGTTTGTGTATAAAATATTTGACTAGCGTCTCTAAAGATGGATAAATCATGGTTCCCAGTCTCAAAGAGTTATATGCTACAAATGATGATGATGACAGGTTAATAAAAATGATAATAGTAACAACAAGTAACATATATGAGGGCTTACTATGTATGAGGCACTAAGCTAACTACATTGTGCCTCAAGGCCACATGAGGCCTTCGGGATCCTTGAGTGCAACCTTTTGACTAAATCCAAATTTTACAGAACAAATCCTTTTAAAAAAGGGATTTGTTCTGTGAAGTTTGGATGGTTGAGAGGCCACACTTGGGGATCTGGAGAGCCACATGTGGCCTTGAGGCTGCAGGTTCTCCACCCTGGAGTGAGCTTAGGCTTCAACATGATATCTGCACTGGGTCTTGAAGGATGGGCAGAATTTGGGTGGGTAGGAAATGAGCATTCCAGGTGGAGATACGTGTCATAGATATTTACTGTTTTTGGCTGTTCTGCCTCTATTATTTGTTCTTTTGATATCCAACATTCTGATTTACTTTTGAGGGAATTCACTGGATAAAGTTGGCAAAATTATCTACAGAGGTGTTTTGATTTTCTCTGGGCAAAGGCGGGTCAATTGAATACTCTCTCAAACTGGAATCTAAGAAGAGGGGGGGAAAAAAAGCAAAAATCTGGGCCTCATTTCTAACTTATTCATTCTAGTTGTGCCCTGAAGGGATTGTTCAACAGTTCCTGCTACTCTGAGACCCTCTTCCCTGAACTAATCTGGTCTCTGTCCTTTCTGAGCCTGACTCTTCAGCTTCTGTGAAGTTCCACACATCTTTCCAGCGTATCTCCCTTTTTCCTAAGGTAGCCAATTCTGGCTTTATGGCTTGCAACCAAGAACTGTAAGTGACAAAAGTAACGGCATGTGTGGGGCACCCTGCAGAGTGCCAAACCATACAGATTGTCAGCGGTGCGGAATGCATGAAGAAGAGTAGTGAGAGATACATTTGGAAAAGTAATTTGGGGCCAGACTCTATGAGGTTGAATGGCAGGTTAAGGAGATTGAACTTCACTTGGTGAAAAATGGAGAAGTATTGAAATATCTAAGCTGGAGGATATGATTGTGTCTTTCCTTCAAGATTAATCTGGCAGCAATGTGGATATAAAAATAGGAGAATGGATATTGGAGATGGGGAGACCAGTTAGGAACCTATCATAATGGCCCCGTGGGGGTCACAAAAGCTTGGACTCAGGGTGTGGAAGTGACAGTGAAAAGGTGTAGATAGATGAAAGGGCTTCTTGTTCTTCTGGATGGGAGCCAAAGGGAGAGAATGCTGATTTGTAACAGAGCCAGAGGGGAGCACATCCCATAGGCATATAGAGCTGATGAATTCTGCTGCATTGTACCTTAAGCACCCCAGAGAAGGAGGTCGGGGCTCGTAAGAGAAATGCAGCAACTCAGTTTGGAAAGAAAATCTGTTGGATTTGGACCAAATTAATATCTTGAGTTGTTGATGCTGAAACTTTGACCACTCCCTTGACAAATAATTTTTGGTTGAGGTAGCAGGCAAGAGAGAAGTTCCCATTTGGAAGATTTGGTATTTCTGTGGTTTCTTCTCCTAAAAAAATTAAAACATAAGCCCCATTTTTTAGTGGCTCATAAAAAGTTGCAAAAGGAAAAAAACATTATTGAGCAATAAAAGGTGTGTTTATGTGTATTCATAAGAAGTGGGCTAGAGGCCAATTCCCATAAATGCATTCAACTTGTACCTTAGTGCTGAACAATTGCAAGAACGCTGGAGGCTCCTAATTCACTTAGAAAATGTAATAGAGGCAGCTTCTGCAACTTTTCCAGCCTAATAAACTTGATGCTGACTGAATTTGGGGCGCCTACCCCTTTAAGTGTTGACAGTAAGCAAAATTGTAACATAGCAAAATGGTATTTGAAGTCCAGTTATTTCTATTCTCCCTGGTGTGGCAAATACCTGTGTCTCCACGTGTCCCCTTGTGTTTCTAGCCAGTATCATTGGCTCTTACTTGGCCTATCTCAATTGCAACATCCATTGCTTATCAGGTTTGGGGCATCACTTTTCAACTGACTTTTTGTCATCCAGGCACTATAACAAGTCATTTTCCATTGTGAAAACTAGACCCTTGATATACACAGATATAAGACGTCCTTAGAGAAAGCAGGGATGGTGCCCTACTCTATGGGCTGTGATATTAGTTCCCTGTTCTCAGAGGCCAGAGTAGGGAACTGGGAGGGACCTTATCCTTCCCCATGAAAGCACACTACAGAGGCAACTGCTCATTTCACACAAGAACAAAACTAGCTCTACCTTCCAGAATAGGTACTACCTAAAATATACAAGAGGCTCGGAGACCAAAGATTTTGCCTTATGATTGCTTGACTCATGCTAGTCCCTATCACATAGAAACTTTCTGGTCAAACAGGATGTGAGGCCATCTTTCAGGCAGAACCTATCAGGAAGAAAATGCCTCAAATATTAAATTTTCCTTCCTTTGGACTATGTCTTAGTTGAATGCTTTAGTTTTTTATTGTGTCTGTAACAAATATCTATAAATTCAGTGGCTTAAAACAATATCAATTTATTATCTTTTAGTTCTGGAGGTAAGAATTGGGCTAAAAGCAAGGAATTGGCAGGGCTGCATCCTTCTCTGGAGGCTCTGGGGCTTGATCTGTTTTCTTGCCTTTTTCGGCTTCTAGAGGCCACTTGTGTGACTTCGTGGCATAGCAGCACTCTGGTGCTAACCCTTCTGCTTCTTCATTTCACTTTTGAGGACCCTTGTGATTACATTGAATCCACTCGGATAATCTCCCTATTTTAAGGTCATCTGATTAGCAATCTCAATTCATCTGCAATATTTATTCTCACTTATCCTGTAACATATTTTCACAGATTCTGGGAATCGGGACTTGGACATCTTTGGGGAGCTATTATTCTGCCTCTCACAGTGAGGAAGGATTAAAAAATCTTCCCCCTTCTCTTCTGTGTTCTGGTTATTCTTAAAACCTTTAAAAATTCTTAAAATGTATTCAAACTAGTTCACAAGCATTAAAAGTATCACCCAGAAAAATAGTTTTCAAATGACTTCAGGGTGCAAGGCCCCGTGAAAGGAGGTACTGGAAGTACAAAAAAATCATGTGGAATTACACTGCTTTTGAGGAATATTTACACACAACTTGAGCAGATGAGGGGCACGCACACACAGAGAGCAGAGTAGAACAGGACTTGACAAATGCCATGGACCAGTTCAGCTAATTTGTTTCATGAGAGTTGGGAAGAAGGAGCATCAATATGAATCCCATTTACTAAACGTTTCCCCTTCCAACCTACAGTCACTCCTTCCGGTAGAGCATTTCAATAAGGCTTCATGGGAGCAAGTCTCTACTTTTTTTATTACTGCAGGTATCCTCCAGCCCGGGGGCTAAGAGTAGGGGAGCACAAATGCCAAGTCTCCTCACTACCTGGCCCTGGACAGCTAGAACTAACATGATCCTCCCTGTGTGCTTCTTAATGCTGGAGAGACTTTTTTCCCCTTTCCTTCTAAAGCAGCCAATTCTGAAGCTGCACTTCAGACTGATAACAGGAGTCGGCAGAAGTCTGAGAGCAGGAGCACAGTTCATTGGTGCAGCAGCCGTGGTAAACAAGGAAGAAGAGAATCATTTCATGAGGACAGGAGGGAAAGAAGGAGTATTTACTTAAAACCTGTGAGCATTTTCAATTGTGACTGCTGGAAAGAAGTAAACAGCAGCTATAAATAATTGCTACCCCAAATGGTTTGGGGTCTTTTCAGGTGCCTTTACCTTTGAGCAGCTTTTGAGACTTGACATATTTGGCGAGGAGATACTTGAAGAGAGATGGAATGCATATAAGTGCCTTTGGGGATAGCACATGTATACACTTTAAAATGGAGTCTTTGGGATTTGCTCCTGTGCCTCCACTATTTGTAGAACAAATACTATGTAGTAATACCAGAAATCTGCTACGGTGACTGCTGAAGAGGCAGCCTCAGCGGCAGCTCCCTTCTCCATCGTGACCGCCCAGCCTCATAAAGAACAACAAAGGCTAAAGGGCTGCCCCATGATTAATACTAGCAGTTAAGAGGTTTTAAGTCCGCTGGGAAATGCAGTCAGTGGAGAGTCAGGTTACTGTCCCCTTGGCTTCCTTTGAATCAATTGTAACTTCTTCCTATGATAGTGGCCTGGTGATACTTGAAGCCACCGATTTATTTCCTTCATTATTTAGAGTGGCAGTAAACTGTATTTAGGAACTCAGGTGCATTACCTAAACCATGGTTGTATAGGAAAGCGACTTCCTTTTCTCCACCTAGCAAGGCAGCCCATAATAGGGCTGTCAGTCAAAGACAAAGGAGGGAGTATGACTTGTTTTTGTCATAGAAAAGCAGGTCTGTAACACAGACCTGCCCAGAGGGAAGGAACTTTAAAGGTCACCATTCTCACTTTTAAAGAACATATTTCCTCTACATCCTGGATAGATACTTCCTATAATGGGAATCTCACAACTTCATTAGTTAAGCAGGGGTCAGCAACCATTTTTAGTAAAGGGCCAGATAGTAAATATTTTAGGCTTTGCGGGCCCTAGGGTTTTTGTGGCAACTATTCAACTCTGCCCATGTGGTGTGAAAGAGCTATGGACAGCATGTAAATAAGTGGGTGTGGCTGTGTTACAATAAAACTTTATTTACAAAAACAGGTGAGCTGGATTTGTCATAATTTGCTTACTCTTGAGATAGACTATTCTTTTGTAGAACGGTTGTTAGTAGCCCTATCTTGAACCAAAATCTACCTCCCTTTAAATTAGTCACAACATTTTATATCCTGTGTCATACATTCCTTTGCTTAAAAAAATATTTGATTAACCACAACTCTGCCTTCTGTATCTAAATTATTCATACCTGATAAATTCTCCAATGTGTGTGATTTTGTTCTGAAGACAATGTGATTGATTGTTTCATTCATTCATCCACTTATTAATCACTTATTGAGTACTTGAGTAGGCGCTGGGGATATAAACATAATCTTTGCCCACTAGGAGTCTTGTGAGAGAAGATAAGTAAGTGGAAGGAAAAGTTATGGTGGAGATATTCATAGGGGTTCATGGGAGCACAAAGGGGCAGCACCCACCCAGAGGGGCGGTGCATGGGGAGGGTGGCAGGGCTTCCTCAATGAAGTTGCAGTTGAGCTCAGTTTCAGGAAATTGTTTGGGTAGAAATTGGCAGTGAATTCTGGAAATCATATGTGAAAAGGTATACAACAGAGAGAGAGTGTACCTCTGTATTTCAGGAACCACAGATAATTTACTATGACTTCAGTGCTGTGTACTGGAGTATGAGTGTCACGTGGAGAAGAAGGTGAAGGTAAAGCTGGAAATATAAGTCCAGGTAGATCTTGAAGAATGTGCTGGCCATCTTAAAGCCTAAGAGAGTCAATCAGAGCACTGATTGGTTCTGTGCTACTATAGCCTAAAGTACTTTAGCAAAGAGTTCTCTGAGTTGACATAAACATTCTATTTTATAACCAAGACATTCTGACCTTAAGCCAGCAGTCTTTGGTTTTTGAAAAACTAAATCTGAACTACGATGGTTCCTTATAGTCATATCCGGCATATACATTTGCAGTATAAATTGTAGGATTTTTAGGCTTGTTCTAGAATGTTGATTAGCAGACATCTTTCCTATCTAAAAACAAGTTGCAGGGATTTGCTTGGAATTTATTGGAAGATTCTAAACCAAGTGGCTACGTTCAACACAGATAGGCAAGGTTTCCTAAGTTATTCTCTGACACTCCTGGAATCTCCTTATTACGGATTTTACTTTTGAATTCTGTAGAATGGTATTTGGGTATTTGCACGTGCTCCTTTTTCTTTCATGCATGTTTTCCCCTCCACTTTACCACTATTCAACTTAACTTTCACTAGTCCTGTAGTGAATGATTTTCCAGCTCCCTTCTCTCTCCTGCTCATTTTTGACTTTCCTCTGGGCTCCTATGGCTCCCTGTGCAAGCACTGTCAAAGAATTCAAGGCATTGCATTATTAATATTATTGTTTTATTTGTTTCTCCTCAACTAGATTGTGAAAGCAGAGACCAAGCCTTATTTCATTTTGTGTTCCTACAGGAAACACATAACTTGACATGTAGTAATAGTTGCTGAAACAATGTTTGTTAAGTGATTAAATGAATGCATGAGAGAACAAAGGAGATTTACCATAAGTCCAGAGTCTTGATTAATACTGGCTAATCCTTTGGTAATTTGTAGATTACTACCAATGCAGAATGGTGCAGGGAAGGGAGGAACAGATAGTTGCTGTGATACAGAGCTGCACTGTTTGATACCAAAGTCACTAGATACATATGGCTATTAGGACACTTTGAATGTGGCTAGATGTACTATAAATGAAAAATACATACTGGATGTCAAAGACTTAATTTAAAAAAAAGTAAAATATACCATTATTTCTTAAAATAATGTTTATATTTTGAAATTATAATATTTTGGATTAGGTTAAATAAAATATAGAATCAAAATTAATTTTACCTTTTTTTACTTTTTAATGTAGCTATAAGAAAATTTAAAATTACAGATGTAGTTCATATTTGTGGATCATATTATATTTTTATTGGACAGCAGTGGTATCTTAGTTAGTTTTCTGCTGGTATAACAGAATACCATAGACTGGGTAATTTATAACGCATAGACATTTATTTGGCTTATGGTTCTGAAGGTTGGGAAGTCCAAGAGCATGGTGCCAACATCTGGTGAGGGCCTCAACCCACGGTGGAAGGTCTAAGAAGGTAGAAGCAAGCACATAGATTGGAAAAGGAGGCTGAACTCCCTAGGTAACTAACCCACTCCCATGATAATGGCACTAATCCATTCATGAGGACAGAGCTCTCACAGCTTAATCACTTCTTAAATGTCCCACTTCTTAAAACTGTCAGTGTCAATTAAATTTCAACATGAGTTTTGGAGGAGACATTCAAACCATAGCAACTGGTATAGAGAGTAGACTCTCCTTGGGGAAATGGGTGCTGTACTCTTCCATCTTGGAAGTCTTCAGGATGTTCTTGCATTCAAATTGTAAGCGCACCCAAGGGCCATTCAGACTATAACGCTAGGCCAGCTAAATGGAAGGCATTTTGCTTCCCATATGCTTCAGCTTGTTCTGTCTTAAAAGTTTAGAATTAACCTGCTGCCTGCTTACACAGCTGCTGGGCACAAGATTTGAAAACAACTTTGAGGAAAAACAGAGCAAGTGTCCAGAACAGGCCAACCACAGACTGCTGATGACAAGATCCACTAGATGACCTGTTGTTTGCTGGTAACCGTTGAACAAGTCATGATGACTTGCACAAAGATTGTTTTCTGCCACGAACCCCCTAACCCTCCACCGTTTACCCCTTCCCCTTACAAGTTGCTCAGTAGGCAGAGGAGATGAGATGGTTTTTGAGACGATTGTCTACCATCTCCTCAGGCTGCTGACACTCGAGTAAACTACCTGTCCTTCACCAACCCTCGCCTCTTGTGTTTGGTTCTCAAGTGGCAGGCAATCACCAGGTCCTGTTACCAGACCATCTGTTTTCATTCTGTGCTTAGAAAATATGATCCTCACACAGCTTCATTGCTAAGGCAATAATAAACTTCTTGAGAAGCTGCTCTGTTCTACAACCCCATGGCAAAAACACACTGGAGATGTTCATAAGACTTAAGAAGGCAGGAGCCATTTGCTCAGCCAGTTCCTGCAACATAGACGCAAAGCCAGACCCTGTTGCCTGAAATATGGTTGGCCCCCTTGAAAACTTTGTATGTTCTGGGTACAAACATCTATTACAAATCTCAAAAGGCCTTAGTTAGTTGGCAATACTCAATAAGTTTGGTTTGATTACTTCCTAAGACCCATGAGATCAGCAGAGATAATGGTGTGAGAAGTATGGTAGCCACATTAGTTGCTGTTTTTGTGGTTGTTAGTAACAAAATCTTATCTTTGTTCATATCGCTAGAAGAGGATATGAAGCAAAGTTTCAAATTATTAGCATTGGAGTTTTGCCAATGTTATGTGACTTAGGTAAGAAAATAGGGAGGCAATGGAAAGTAGATTTCCTTTACTTAATTATATTTTGCTTAGGCCAGAACTAAAATTTCATTTCCTCTATATACATCTCTTTTGCTCTTTCCTCAATCAGGGATGTCCTTTGAGCTTTCTCCATTTGGAAATGTCCTACTTATTCCTCAAAATCCAACTCAAATAACATCTCCTCTGTTACACTTGCCTACTTGGGTCTCTTGACATAGAATTTTACTTGTGTTTGAATTCCACTATTAAAAGACAAATAGTACTTGTAATTTATGCATTTGTATTTCTCTCCCCAGTAGACCATATGCTCCTTGAAGACAGGGACTATTTTCTCCTCATTTTTGTATATCATGTGCTTGTTACTCTCTCACACTGCCTAGTGCATAGTAGATGTTCAGTAAATGCTTGTGGAGTAAATGCATAGATGAATGAATGAGTTAGTCTATTGTCTGAGAATAGAGACAAGAGGCAAGAGACAATTATAAGAGAACTGGGTGACAAGACTTTTCTTTCAAATGCTGCTTGCCAAATCTACATGCAAATGATGGAGAGCAGAGTACACATTTCATTTATATTTGTATAATGACCACAATTAAAATAACAAACAACAAGAGGCTGTTTATATATCCAACTGGAATTCCTGAGGCTACTATATCCATCATAAAGCACTGTATGGAAATGCTGTAATGCTACACATGATATGATTTAACCCAAGCTTTGCTGCCTCCAAGGGCAAACTCCTCCTATGTTCCAAATGTTACCTGTGTATAAAGTTACCCAGGGACAGATGGAATATAATAGGCAATACAGCTAGATCAAGAATAAAAACAAAAAACAGTCAGGAAAGAGAAGAAAAAGTTAGTCTCCTTTTTAATTTAGAAATTACTGGATTTTTATATCATCCTTGCAGTTACCCAACTGTGGGATTCGAATAATACCTGAAAAATGTAACATAATCCATGTCTTTTTTTCCAATTTTTTTGCATTGGTGCAGCTCCAGTTTTCCAGATGGTGGCATATATATAGCACAATAATACAGGTAAGTGCACACTGCTATGCCCCTATTTTAGGCCATAACAGTTAATAGCTGACTAGAGCCCAGAGGCAAAGGATCGTTTACATTTGTTTCTTTATATATGAGCTTTGATACCCTCACACCACATTTCCATGATCAGTGAATTTCTAGAAAAATCAAGAATTTTGTTTGTTATAACAGTCCTTATCAATTTGGTAGAAGTTCCTTTAATACAAAGGAAAACAGATTGAGCTGAACAAAAGTCCTTACTAAGGTATAAAGGACATTCTATTATAGTAGAATGTTGCAGGAAAGGGAGGGTAGAAATTTCCCCCAGGTTTATTGACATATAAACTGCATATGACCAGAAATCATTAGAATATGAATGTCATTTAAAATAATTCAGGAAGAGCCTTGCTTTGTGCCATTTCTTACGATTATAGGTTGGGAACCTGAAATAAGATATCAGAATTTAAAGCCTGAGCTTGTTTACGAAAACCACTAAGCAGCAGGCTTTTTGGCTTTAACCTTTTTAATATTCTGGAAGCTAATTGTCCAGACCATCTCACCCTTCTAGGTTAATGAAGTGACTAAACAGGCCACAATAGAAAATGACCACCCAATCAAATTATGACAAACAAGTGAAAACTGAAAACAAAAACAAAACAAATGGAAAGGTTGGAAGTTACATGGGCTTTTATTGTCTTTCAAAGAATGTACAGCAACATTACCATTCCTTTGTCTCCTGGTGATGGATTGCAAAAAGAATCAGAAAAGGCACAACATGAATCTGCTCTCAGGACAATGATTGTAATCAAAATAGGAAATGGTACAAATGTAAGCCATTCTCCTTGCAGTTTAAAGATTATAAATCCCTTATTCATCTGTTATGATCCAGGGGCCTACTTGTGATTTTTATGGTTCTTTACATGCTTGGAATTTTAAAACTGTAATGTGAAGGGGCTACAGCTGTTCTCTTTTTGATTTTGATGTTTAATCCCTGCTTGGAGCATTGCACCCTGGTCTCTCCCTCTGCCCATCTGCAGCCTGAGCCTGCTGCCAACACCTCTCACAAGAGAAATTCTGCCCATTCTGGTCTCTTCCCCTCTGAGTATTAAAACACATCACCTACTCCTCTAAAGGGCTCAGGAAAAATTTAGGAGCACTTGCCCAAGTGTTTTGCTCTTTCCAGGAGAATTCAACTATTCTCATGATCATTATGCAACATAAAATGGAAGTGGGAGATGCAGTAGGTTTGGACTCAGAAGACCTGACTTTTATCCTCAAGGCGCCTCTTTCTAGGAGTATAACCTTCCTTCTCTGAGCTTTTGTTTTCTCATTAGGAAAATAACTGCCCTACCCTACTGCACAGGGCTCCTCTGAAGATCAAAGGAGCTAATGCATGTGAAGTGCTTTGGGAACTGGGGCCAGCTTTTCAAATGTAAGATGTTGTCAGTATTGATATCTGGCAGCAAGGTGAAAAAGCCAAGTGGGACATGGTAGTAATAGTGATTTGTAGCCTGTAGATTTGCTAAGTACATCGAATGCTTTGAGCTAGAGCTAGATTTTTCCTGTTTGTAAAAGACTTTTAACAGTGACTCTTAACATCATGGTCCCTTGGGAGGCCCAGTTCTTCTAGTACATTTGGGAGACTTCGGATATAAAAGAAGTTATTTTCTTAGCTGTTTCTGAGGGAACAGTAGAGGTAACGTATGCTCCAAGGTGCTCGACTTAATACCGTAGAAGAATCTTGTTTGTTGGATCTTTTGTTCTCATATACATTTTTCATTTTTTTCTTTTCATATTGAGATTCTTCAGTGATGGTCAAGATAAATATTCACATTCCCAAATATTTACAGTGAATGAAGTTTCATGCTTATTTTTTCTTGATATTCTGTTTTGTTAGGAATTTTAGTCAAATCAAATTTTCTAAGGTCTGCTATTCAAAGTTTAGCCACTCTTGTTAGGTAGATAGTGACGGGCCTCTGGCTCTCTCAGGGAATGGGAGGGGGCAAGTGCCAGGAGGAAGAGTGTACTGCCAATCAAGACTCAGCACCCTAACCACAAAAACTGCTGGGGATATCTTGGCCAGAAAGGTCTGGAAGGTGACCAAAAGTAGCCTCAGGCCAATTATCATGTCATTAGTGTAAATCTACACTACACCCAACCCCACAGCCCTGTGGGCTTTCAGAGAGGTTCATGGGAAATCTGAATCCACAGTAAGACTCAGGTTATATAACTAACAGCTGTCCATCAAGTTGATGCATGATCCATGCTGCCGGGGTGGGTCTAACCCAGACAATATGAAATGAACCTTTAGTTAATAGCCAGCACCTCCTGTAATAAAACAAGGGCCTGTTTGCTGTCTGTGGCAAACATATCTTGCTTTTGCTCAATTAACTTTACCTCTTGCTTGCTTTGCTATTGGCGTGTCTTAACATTCTTCAGCAAGAGTGCACCAAGACCAAGAGTACATCATAGACCTGACACTCTCACTAACCAAAGCAATTGCTGGCTATATAGTCATTTAGATAAATGAGAAGGATCACAGCTATAAAATAGAACCTACTTTCATGCACACTTGGGTGAGCAGTTGAGGATGATGGCTTCATGAAAATGTTTGAGAATGTTGGGGCTCGGAAACTGATATCCCCAAATACGGTGTTTTGACATGCTGGATTCAAGAAGCCTCAAGGTCTCTCTCATCCTACCTCTGCACAGATTTTTTCCAAAGAAGCTGAAGTTCCTTTAGTTGCCTAAGATCCAGACCTACTAAGGAGAACAATTGTTTTTTATTCCCCTCCCTCCTGTCTCATTATCCATTACTGGAAAGAAGAAACCACACCTGAACAGACTCTTTCACAGGACAATGTCTCATCTCTCAAATTCCAAGGAGAACTGTTTACTCAGTTTTATGCTTACTATCTCAACACTTCTTTAATTCACATGTTTTCTCTTCATCACCATAGTCATATTTTGACAATGACATCGAACTAGTTTTACTACTGGTACAAATTTACCAGATATACTTTTCCTATTCTTTGATGAGCCCACTTTTCCCTGAAATAACTATCCTTTCAATTTTATTATACTCTCTGCCTACTGAGACTCTTTCTCATAACATCTACTTTGTTGGCAAGCAATTCATGTTTTCAGCTATGCTATGATGTCACAATCCTGTTTCCTAGTCACACATTGCTCCTTCACTTGCGGTTGTGCCTTCTTGCAACCCTTTCTATTCATGAGAAATTGATCATTTCCCATGGTCACTGCTGATCAAACCCTAATACTCTTAACTATTGGCATCTCTGAGTTGGAAGTTCTTCCACATTTGGGTAGCACCTTTCATTTTGTGGTTATTTTGGTTTTGCATTTTCTAATTTCATTCATGTCTAATTTCTTTCATTTCTAATTTCTTTGGAGGGAAAAATAATATCAAGCCTGCCTTTTACCAGGTGGTCTCATGATTTTAAAGAATCTCCACACATTAAAATTCCATTTTTATGTAATATCATTTAATAGAAATACTCTTTTATGGAGGGAAAATGACTGATAAAAATTTGAATGATTCTTAGTAGCCTCTTATACCCTTTTTATTGCATTTTAATATGGCTTACTTCATTAACAAAGATGAAAGAGTTGAAATTGTGGCAAGTTTTATCTCCTATCATATTTATCAAAAGAGAATTTTTTAATAAAAAATACTAGAAAAAATTATCAATTTTTCTTTTCTGAAAAATACATTAAAAAAAATCAAACGACCTCAGACTCAGTTCAAATTGGAATTTTAAAGCTGCTCTTTCAATTCATTTACTCTCTTAAGAGTTTCAGGGAAATAAGATCTGATATTATTATTTCTATTTTGCAGATAGGAAATAGAGTGATAGAGAAACAATGTAGGTTGTCTAGCAACTTCCTTATAGGAACTAGGCTAAAAAAACCAATTCTTTCAGATTTTAAATTCAATTGCTAAACATTCTCCTATGCTTTTCTTTTCTTTCATCCTTTTCTATAAGTATTCACAGAGATTTCATTCTGTCTTAGAAATTGGAGAAGACTTGGTGATAAAAAAAAAAAATCCGTGTCCTCTAAAAGTCCACACTGTAATGGAGAAAAATAATGTGTATATAGTTCATTCTTATATGATATGATATGATATGATATGATATGATATGACTGGACGTATTCTGGTGGTATTCACAATGTTTTGTGACTATTGAGACAAGTGTGGGAAAGGGGGAAGTGAGTGGATGAAGGTTTTAATAAATGAGTGACATTTTGAGCTGAAGCTTTGAAGATTGAGGAAGGAAAAAGGGAGAGGGTGTAGGCTAGGGGAGATCATCAGGGGATGGCACCCATAATCCCTGAAATACGGGGTGCTCCAGGGTGGTGCTTCTTGAGAGATGGGGCAGAAAATTAGGTTGGACTGTGTCTTGAAGTTTCAGTGCCTTCAAAGTGGTCTGGTCTATCCTATAGAAATGGGGAGCTGGCCGGGCACGGTGGCTCACGCCTGTAATCCTAGCACTCTGGGAGGCCGAGGCGGGAGGATTGCTCGAGGTCAGGAGTTCGAAACCAGCCTGAGCAAGAGCGAGACCCCCGTCTCTACTATAAATAGAAAGAAATTAATTGGCCAACTAATATATATAGAAAAAATGAGCCGGGCATGGTGGTACATGCCTGTAGTCCCAGCTACTCGGGAGGCTGAGGCAGGAGGATTGCTTGAGACCAGGAGTTTGAGGTTGCTGTGAGCGAGGCTGACGCCACGGCACTCTCTAGCCTGAGCAACAAAGTGAGACTCTGTCTCAAAAAAAAAAAAAAGAAATGGGGAGCTGCTGATGGTGTGAAAGCAGTGCAGAAACTGACACTTGTAGGATTTGGAAAGGTTGCTCTGGTCACAGAGTGGGAGAGAGATTGGAGTGAGGAGGAATTGGAGGGAATGAGGTCTATTACAAACTATATGATGTGACCTCCCCAAATTCATATGTTGAAACCTTAACCTTCAATGAGATGGTATTCAGAGATGGGGTCTTTGGGAGATAAGTAGGTCATGAGGGTAGAGCCTTAATGATGGGATTAGTGCCCTTCTAAGAAGAAACACATGAGAGTTTGCTTCCCTTTTCTGCTCCCCGCCAAGTGAGGATACGGCAGGAAAGCATCCATCTATTAGCCAAGAAGAGGCCCTCACCAGACACTGATGTGCCAGCACCTGCCTCTTGGACTTCCCAGTCTCTAGACATGTGACAAGTAAATGTTTGCTGTGTAAGCCACCCAGTCTATGATAATTTGTTATAGCAGTTCGAATTGACTGAGGCAAAGCCCATCAGGAATAATAGCAGCTCGCAGGAGATGCTAAAGAGCCTGAACTAAGGCAGTGACAGTGGGAATTAAGGGGGTGGGTGGACACATTTAAGATTTTGATACAGAATAGAAAAAAATAAAGACTGCCTTGTTGTAAAGCATTAGAAAGAAGGTATGTTTCTATTTTAAAAAGCTCTAGAATTCTAGTAAAACGCAAACATTTAAAATTGTGATCATTTGGACCACAGGTCATGAAATACCTCGAATAGTCATTTTTTTTTTTTTTTTGTACATGAAAGGCAAATGACAAGAAAACAGGCAGAAAGCAATTTTATTTTCAAGGAAACCATTCCTCCTTTTTGTTCTGGGATTACTTCATATCAGTGCAATTCCTTACATCTTCTGTATCACCCAGTCATGCCTCTTCTGTCCTCTCAACATTCACCTCCTGGCTGTCATGCATTCATGCACCTTCCGGAGCCAGTGGCTGCTCCTGCCTGTCCCTGAGGAAGTGCCCCGTTAGACAGCACGGGCAGAGGTGCCTCAGGACGGCCCCTTCGGCTAGTGACAACTCTCGCTGGGCAGGGACTTTTTATTTTTTTTCTATCTCAGAGGAAGGACATTAATATTTAGAGTCACCACTATGTCACACGCTGTCTAGGCAATTAAAATACATGGTTAATTTAAGGCTATCAGCTCAGATGAGGACTATTATCATTTCATGGCTTCAGTAACTGAGATTCAGAACATATAATGAGAAAGCCAATATTTCCTACATTGTTTCATATTACTGTCCTAATGTCTACTCTATGTCCTGGTAGATAGTTGGATTCTTTCATTTAATTAGCATTATAAGGAGGTGGGTTTTCTCATCAATAGGTAGTTCTCTGTCGTACATGCTAGTGGGTAGGGATTCCTCTGTCTCTGGAATATAAAAATAGTATTGCATTCCAGCTTTGTTCTGGGTTAAACGCAGTATGTGTGTTAGTTCAGGAACTTCACTTTGCTACCACTTATGATTTTATAGGATAATGTGACTCAAGGGACTAACACTAGTTATAGATGTACCCAGTACATCCCTGGCTTCTCCTGTGTTAAGTACACATGTGTCACATTAACAATAAATCACAAATCTCAGCACTCTTTAAGTATCTTACCTTTATACTAGTAGAAATTTCAGTCTTTTCCTAGGATTAGTCTTTCCAAGTATTCCCAGGAGAACCTGTTGTGCAAAGTGGGTCCTTTGGTGGTCAACACCTGTCTTAAGCCAAGGCAAATTCTACAGTTCTGTGGGTTAGAAATGCTTTCTTAGGGAAACAAGGCAGGGTTCAGCCAGATGTGGAGTTCATCACGTCCATGGCAAGGTGTGCTAAGTACAGGGCATTGTGTTGGACACACTGGGTGCACTTCCAAAAGCAGGACCTCTCTCCATGTCTATCTCTCGTCTTATAGGAAAAATATCAAAGGGGATAGATACCAACGGACTATAGGACTTTTATGGCCACTTGTCTGGGAAAGCCAATTGCCCTGACCTTGGGGACATTGGGCCTGTGGAAACTTACAACTAAGGTGGAAAAGCTGATTTCCTGTTCAGCCCATCCTGCCAAGAGAAGGGGAGAGCTTCCAGTTCCAGCTGGCTTATTGTCCAGGCCAGTGCTGTTCAACAGAAATATAATTTGAGTCACATATGTAATTTTGAATATTTTAATAACTTTAGTAAAAAAGCAAAAAGAAACATAAAATTAATTTTAATGATATGTTTTCTTATATCTAAAATATTATTCCCAAATAAAATTGTTATTGAGCTATTTTACCTTTTGTTATGCCAGGTCTTTGAAGTTAAATGTGTATTTTACACTTACAGTACATCTCAATTTAGATGCTAAATTTTCATTGGAGATACTTGATCTGTATTTAGATTTCATAAAATTTATAGTTAAAAAGTCGATTTTCATACACAAGTTGTTCCAAAAATACTTCAAAGTTTTCCAATAACTGAATCAAGTTTTGGTTTTAAAACAAACTTAATTTTAAAAAATTAAGTTAAAAAGTTAAAATTTAAATTAGAAAATTCAGTTCTTTGGTTGCACTAGCCACATTTCGGGGGCTTGATGGTCCCATGTGGCTAGTGGCTACGATACTAGACACAGAGCTCTCAGGTTCATTTTTGGATAATCTTGGGCACGTGTAATACTAATGTTACTTGGGACCCACAAGGTCTTAAAAATAGTAATATAATTATAAAACACAGAGAGGTAGTATATCATCAAGTCCTTATGCTAGAGTAAAATTATCTGGTTTGGATTCCAACTTTGCTACTTTTGGGCCTCAGGATACCCATCTGTAAAAAGAAGATAGCATTTCATCTCTCAGCTTTGTGATGAGGACTAAACCAGACAATTCCTGGCTTATAGTGAATTGTCAATACAGGTAAGGTATTATTGCTTCAGTGTATTTCATATTTCATTATCTCATTTGCTCCTTACTGAAACCTCATTAAATAGAGAAAGAATTATTATACTTTTTTTCAACAGAGCTAGGACTTGAACACAGGTCTTCAAAATCTAAGCCTATTTTGCTTTTCATATGATGATTACTATCGTATCAAGCTAACTTGAATTGAGTGACACCTGTGAGAGGTGCTGTTGTTAGGGCTCTATATTTAATAGCTGTACTATACCAGTTTTCCCTTCTGGCTTTAAGGAAGTGAGACAACTAATCATATCTGTAAACCTGTTGTACAAATCTTAGAGAAAGGACTGACTTGCTATCAATGTCAGGGATTCAGTCCTCTCATTTCTCACTAAATATTTACCTTCCACTTCCCCAAACATTTATTTAAGAAGGAAGTTAAAGTCTGGATTATTAATGCATATTAATTCTGCACATTGCCTTGGATTGACTGAAGATCACAACAAAAGCACATATCTAGTGTTTAATTTTCAAGGTTCTCTATCATTTATTTATTTATTTATTTTTATTTATTTATTTATTTTTTTTGAGACAGAGTCTCACTTTATTGCCCAGGCTAGAGTGAGTGCCGTGGCGTCAGCCTAGCTCACAGCAACCTCAAACTCCTGGGCTCAAGCAATCCTGCTGCCTCAGCCTCCCAAGTAGCTGGGACTACAGGCATGTGCCACCATGCCCGGCGAATTTTTTCTATATATATTAGTTGGCCAATTAATTTATTTCTATTTATAGTAGAGATGGGGTCTCACTCTTGCTCAGGCTGGTCTCAAACTCCTGAGCTCAAATGATCCGCCCACCTCGGCCTCCCAGAGAGCTAGGATTACAGGCTTGAGCCACCGCGCCCGGCCTGATTCTCTATCATT